>JAOEGS010008125.1:0-41534 GCA_025447755.1 Corythornis vintsioides
ATATTTAACAATCTTGGAACTTGCAGCTGGTGCTGCCGTCTCCCAGCCTTCCCAAAGCTGTCAGGATGAAGGCAGAGGAGATGAAGAAGCGTTCTTGGCACATGCAGGAGAATGCACATTGTGCACAGCTCCTCCGAACCACTACCCCCTGGCTGTCAGGACTCACAAGCATTTGGGGATCTCCCAGAACCTGAAATACACAGCCAGCCACAAAAAGTAGCCAGTCACCCTCCTTAAAGAGCCAATTTGAAGGGACATGTCCCCCACAGGGACTCTTGGAAGCTGAGCCAGCATCTTTCAGCCACTGAGGAAACACTTCGCAAGTGCCTTTCACCCACATTTTGCCACGCATGATGGAGGAGGAAAAGACCTGGTTAGGAAAAAAGCCTCCAATTTTGCACGCAATGGCAAGGCCAGATGCACCCCAGCAACTCTGTACCCCTTTGGGTGACCAGATGCTTTTGGTCATTTTATTTCTGCTTTGAGTCTGATCCCCTCACTGCTCTCCCACCTAATGCCAGGGGAATGCTCAGCCTAGTTACCTGCAGACACTCCAGTGACAAAAGAAACCCAAACACTACAGCAAGCCGTGAGGGGAAGGGAGGAGTGGCCCATGCCATGACTCACCAGCCTGGATCAGCTGCTGTGGTGACGCATCCAGCAGCTATTTCATGCTTCCTGAGGTCCCTCCCTGCCCGAAGCACGGGGCCCAGCTCCTGGACACCAAAGGGAAGAGCCAGTACTTGCCCACATGATTAAACCCTCTGGTGGGACAGAAACCTCCCTGACACTCAGGTGTGGAGAGCTGAGCCAATATCGAAAAGATCCAATGGGAACTGAAGCCTCCAGATAGCACTCATCCTGCAGCAGGTTGGACAGAATGAGCTGTGGTCCAGGCTCCTTTCCAGCCCATTGACAGTGTCCTCCTGCCTCAGGTCCCTCTTTTGAAGTGGCATCACCTGCCCTGGGCTGGAGTGTTGCAGGGAGTGTTGCAGGGACAGAGAAGCTTTTCTTGGGCTTTCAGCATCATGTCCACATGTCCATCCCAGGCCAGAAGGTGATGCTGCAGTCAAAAGTTGAGGCTGTGGCCAAGGGTTGGCATGTCAGCATGTCCAGCACTGGGTGGAGGTCAGCCATGGCAGAGGTTGGTGCCGTGGCACTTCCTGGGCTGGCACATCATGTGCTGGGTGGAGATGAACAGCCATAGCAAGGCTTGGCATTGTATCTCTTCCTCATCCAGCAGGTCCCACACTGTGTGGGAACAATCATCCCCAGCTCTGAAGGAGCTGTCTGCCGCAGACACTAGCAAGCACTGATGGTCACTGCCACCACAGCAGGGAGCACCAGGTAAAGCCCTGCCTGCAGCCATGTGGTGCAGCACCTTTCTATGGCACCATGGCCATCCTGAGGATGCTGGCCCTGGGGATCCTGAAGGAAGATCAACTCTAGGTCTGGTACAAAGCAGACAAGAGGGCCACCTACCAAACTGGTCATCATCCCCTCCTGCAGCACAGGGGCAGGACACAGGCACAGGGCTCCAGCTCGGGGCAGCAAATTAGTTACTTCATCCTGCTGCAAAGAGCTGATTGATAGAGGTTAAACAAGCTCAAGAGGCGACAAACAAGTCCTACCAGAGCAGTCACATCCCAGAGAGGCAGCTCTTCATCCTTCCGCCATCACATGGAGGGTGTGCAAGGTGCCTCAGGCCTATCAGAGCCACCAGTTATTATACAAGGTGGCCGCAAACACCCAGAAGCAAGGAAGCAGCAGGCACAGGGCTCTAATTCACACTGAATTGGCTTATTGAAGGGTGGCCAAAATAGTCCCCACATCCTTGCTCCACCTGTCACACCTCATCCATGCTCTGCTGTGGTGTGCCTGACAGCAAGCCCTAAAAAATCAGCAAATTACTGAAATCAATAATTTTGAAACCACATGAGGTTTGTGTGGACTCCACTTTTCTCTCCTCCTTTAGTTGGAGAAAGCCCAGCTGGGGACAGGGACAGCCACTGCAAATGTAGCCTGAAGAAGCAGCTGTACTGGAGATGTGCAGATGGATCCCAGCCCACTGCACCCCAGGGCTCCATCATGTTTCAAGAGCAAGCAGCTTCTACTGGGACCATCTTGTGATGCATCTGCATGCCCAGCATCTGCAGAAGTTGCATCTGTGTTTCAAGGGCTTCATGCACCCAAAGGAGATTGAAGGGCCAAGATCAGGTAAACAAAGCCCTGTGGCACCTGCATCGCTCATGAGCTGAAGCGTCACTTGAGTCTCAAGCCACAGACCACTGCTGAAGTCCTCCCACATGTCAAAAGGGACGTGTGCCATGTTAGGATCTTGCAGGGACTGCCCAAAGAGACTGATTTCTGGAGAGCCATGAGCACCACGCCAGCAACCCCTCATTAAGAGCAAAACAGAGGCTTGGGGATTTTCTGCTCCGCTCCCTCCCCAAAATTACAGACCCATGCTAACGCGCCCGGGGTGTACTGGCGAGACTGGCCGATACCGAGCAGGGTGGAAAGAGCTGGGGACAAATCCTGCCCTGGGCTGGGACAGGGGATGGGGATGGGCCTGGGGGTAACAGCCTCCTGCGGATATTTAGGAGAGGGCAGCTCATGACCTGACCAATACAGAAGCAGCTTACCCCATCCCAGCTCCACCAGCAGGAATTTTTCTCACTGTTTCTTTCACTCAAGCTTTTTTGTCTTCTACAACATTAGATCACATAGGGAAACAGAACTGGGAAGGAGCTGCAGAACTTCTGTCTCCCCCTGAACAAGCAATTCTATCTCCCCCTGAACAATTTATGGCCAAGGCAAACCAGCGCCAAGAGCCGTGTTGAAACATCAAGGACCATGTGCAGGGCTGACACTGCAGGGCTGTTTCCAGCCAGTCCACCCCACAGATGGGCAACCAACTGAAAGCTCATTATAAATTAAAAGCAGGGAAAAAAAAAAAATCCCTCTACTTACTGCACACACTCACGTTACAGCATTTCAGCTTGGAAGGGGAAGGATCATCTTCCTCACCTTGATGCATCAAATTTCTCCCTCACAGCACTAATGGTTACAGTCCAAAGGGGCAGAAGAGTCGACAGGGCTGACTGGTAAAGATGAAGGTTCACAAGGGAAACAGCACCACCTGCTCCTGCCAGGACCACCCACCCCAGGCACGCGAGCGAAAAGCAGCCGAGAGTAAACTCATCGCTGCTTCTTGAGTGGGCGAAGCAGAATTAGCAACACTGTGTAGATCACAGGGGAAAGAGGAAAGGCTCTCACACTGCCACACTCCTTTTTGATCGTGCAATTGAAGTTGCCTGGACCCTGAGCAAAGTGGGAGCTGGGGAAGCCTTTAGGTGTCCAGATCCTGGCACAGAGGTGAGACTGAGTTGAGGTACCTACGGGCTCTAGGCTGACCTACATCAGCCTTCAAACTGGAATCCAAGAAGTTCCATCTGAGCAAGAGGAGAAATTTCTTTGTTGTGAGGTTGTCAGAGTCTGGCCCAGGCTGCTCAGATAGATCATGGAGTCTCCTTCTCTGGAGAGATTTCAAACCCACCTGGACACTGCAGTGCAGGGCCCCTTGCTCTGGGTGATCCTGCTGGAGCAGAGGGGTGGCACCAGATGATCTTCAGAGGTCCCTTCCAACCCCCACCATGCTGGGATTCATGATTAGGGGTTGGACTTGAAAAACTTTCAGGGTTTTATCCACCCTCCAATTCTTCCCTAAAACTACTGCCTTTGTTTTTGTACCAAAAAAAAAAAAATAAAATAAAATTGGTACTTGCTCTCCATCTGCCAAGGTACCACTATACCCACGGCTGCTACCCAGAAACTCTGGGATGCCCAAATGCCCATATCATCAGGGCATGATGACTCACATGCCAGATCTTAAAAACCAAGCTCTAAAAGGTATTTGCCAAACCAACTGCAGGCAGACACAACCCTGACACGTATCTGCCAGCAGGTCCAGCACCTCTGCCACGCTCGGCTTCCACAGCAGTCGTCAGTGAGAGAGAGCAGGGTGCAATCTGTGAGCACCTCCCCTGTTATTACACACAGCCCAGTCCCCAGGTCAGGAAAAGCTGCAAATCTGGAGGTGCAAGACCCAGTTTAAGCCTTGGAAATACTCTAAAGGACCCTTCTTGGAAGTTTGTTTTCTACTCCTTGGCCAAAGAGGAGACGGGTTTAAATTTCCTCCAAATTTCTATTTTTCCCCTCTGCTAAAGGCAAGGCCAAAATGGGGAAAGCCCATCAAATGAGCTATTTCTCCCAGTGCCTTCAGAAGAGAAACGACCCTTAAAGTGCAGTTTCCTCGCAGGGCTCACCCAGTCCAGCCCAGAGGACAAGATGCACCTTGGCCATCTAACAAGGCAAGCAGAGACAGGCACTGATCTGCCACTTTTCTGCCTCGTCTCCAAGCAATCAAGGTTTTAATTTCCACAGAATTACAGGAAAATTCAGGCTCTGCACCTCCTCTCTGATTAAGACCAAGGACAGGGAAAAGCCAAATGACCTACAAATATTCTCCCACCACCTTGCCTTCCAGCCTCCTTCAGAAGAGCTGGTGTCAGCCACCAGCAATCCTCTTTCCACTCCAGTTCTCATCCTAGAGGAGAAGGTAATTAGCAAATGCAAAACCAGGGATAAACCTTCCAGATTTTAGTTTCTATTTCCAGATGAACTTGCCATTTCCTACTCTGCTTCAGGAAGCGGCCACACGCCAAGGACACGCTGCTGGGTCTCCAGAGGAGAGGCTGTGCTGATGAATATGCAGGTGCACGACGCTGCCACGGGTGTTTATTTATAACCTTGGAGGATTCAAAAGGCCTTTAATGACCATTTGCCAGGAGCTGAAATCACTCCTTTCCTTCTCTCACACACGTACGGGAGCAGAGGCAAATAAACAAGAGACCCAGGATGAATTCAGGCTGAAACCTTTGATAAGACACTTGGGTATTTTAGACATCTCTGCTTTCACACTACCTGGCATGTGATTAATTAGGAAGAGGTGCTATCATATCAATTCCCACCTGAACCCACCCAGACATAATAAGCTCTTTAAAGCACTGAAATGGAGGTACATCTCCAGAGAGGCAACTCAATCCCCTATCCAGCACTAGAACACAAGAGGCTGTACCTCCGAGGGTGGGACAAGTCACTGTCCTTCAGCAAGAGATGGAGATTGTGGCCCCATGACCAACTTTAGTCCCAAAAGCACTTTGTCAGAGGCAATGAACCTCTGGCTGAAGGGGTTTAACTCCAGCAAAGGGCTCCATCTCCCATTCCACACGTACATGGCCTTCCAAATGCTGGGGTCATGGGCTCTGCTGGTGCTTGGTGATACCTGAAGGACCAAGATGAGATGGGAACCAGTGCTGGGGAGCACACTGGCTGTCCCGCCTGTGCTGAGAGGGACTTGAAATAAAAACATCTTGGTTTTGAAGGAGCATTTAGAAGTTTAATCCTCATGCAACTCAAGCACACCTGCTTTGGGGAAGCTCAGCCTTTTGAACCTCCTGCCCCAACTTCTTTTTACTGCCAGCAAGTCATTAAAAAGCCAAATTCAAAGAGGGCAGCACCAAGTCCGATATCACAGCCTAGGCAATTCCCGAACTGTGTTAAAACACTCCAAAAAAATTACTTGAGGCAAAGCAGATTAGAGGGAGTCCTTAGTGTTGCAGCTTCTCAAAGACATGATGTTTCCCAGAGCATCCACTCCTGCATCCCAGGGATATTTCTCTGGTGGAGTGGGACAGCAAAAGGCCTTTTGTGACATAAGATGCTGGGTTTATAAGATTTTTAAAAGACTGGAAAGAGCAAGAGAAAAGATCTTAAAAAAACCCAAACAAACAAAACACCAAAAAAAACCCCAACGACCCAAACAAACCCCCCAACCCTACAGGAATCCTTTCTGTAGCACAAATGCCTGCACAGATGAAGCTTTTTCCCCCCAAAAAACAACTCAACCCACTTTTTCTTTCTTATCTAGAGATGTCTGCAGTGTTCATCCAAGCACCTGTGCACCACCAGCCACTTCAGTCAGGCATCCAGAGGCAGAGACCAGATCCCTTCTGTGCACTCGTGCCTCCCAGGGAAAGCAATATGCCCCACAGGAATCATTAAACTATCAAGAACCCTATAAAAAAAAAAATGCTCTCCCCACAAAATCCCTCAGTCAGGCAGCTTCCCAACACCACCTGGGTTCTCCCACCCTTTGCCAATGGCTTCCTCAGGCTGGCAGAAAAGCAGGGAACCAAGAGAAGGTTGCTGCTCACCAGGCTTCTCTACTGACCCAGCTACTCTCCTATAGGATGCTATAGGTGCCCCCAAACACCCTGTGCAGGTCTAACATGATAAGGGGACCTCTGCTGGGAACACTGGACTCCCAATACACTGTTGAGAGCACTGCAGCATCCCATCACCAGTCCTCCCAGTTACACAGGAGGCACTTAGGGGAGGACACACATGAAGGTGTGAGCAGGTGGCTTCTAAGACCAAGAGCTCTGCAGCAGAGGAAGCCTTCCTGAATGCAGGCAGTGCTCAAGGCTGATCCACCCATGTCTTCAAATAAGAAGTGTTATGGATTTGTTTGGCTGTGGGTTTTTTTCCCCTCTTTTTTTTTTTTTTTTTTTAAAGCAACAAGTTATTCTAGATGACTAGCCTGGGGCAGCTGGAAGCACCCCAGCCCTCAAGAAAGTGCTGACTCCAGTCCACAAAAAAAGCAGATAATCAGCTGCTTTTAGAAGCTCGTGAACTTGGCGTCTGAAAAATGGAAGGCCATAAAATTGTTAGCAATCATTTGCAACACTAGGATTTTGTTAAAAACCTTCTGTGGAGACTGGAGACACGCTTACGCCTTTGTTGACTACACAGGTTTACAAGGGCACAGGCAAGTTGGGGCAGATTGAGGAACATCCCTTAAAAAGATGCTCTTAAAAACAATGCACACGCTCAGAACTGAGGCTTAAAGTGTCCCTCACGCCTTTAGTTAACCTCGGGCACAGAGCAAACCCGTCATCCTTCAGCACCTGGACTACTTCTTAGCTCACCACAGTGCCTGACGTTGCCCAGCTGGAGGAAACACCGTGCTTCGGAGCCTTGGCACACACTTCGTGGCCTCCCAGTCAGGGAAGATCAACTTCCGATTTGGTCCCAAAGCACTGACCCCCTGGCACGTGAAGGGGCAATGGAATGTGGGCTTGGGTCACTTCCAAGCCGCCACTGGGGTTTTTCCAATAGCAGAAGACACAGATGGGACAGGGCAGGGAGAGGTTGAGAACTGTGGATGAGATGAGGCAGGGGGACCTCAGCAGCTGCACTCTGCAATACTTCTCTGAAGCACGTGGCAACTGTAAAGGCAACCATGAGACATCTCCATATGGAGGTGGACAACACACATGTTGCTGGAGCACATCAACTCCCACTCAAGCCCATTTTACCTTCAGTCTGCAAAACACCTGGGCGCTCTATTTGCCAAGGAGCAGAAAATCCCTGTATCTTCAGCAATTACACCATCCTCCCACTTTTGGTCAAGTCATAATCCAAGAGCGGAGAAAGGAGCACCCTGGGACAATTCAGACCAGCTGTCACCACTCCACTTTGGCCAGCTACCCCCTGCTGCCAAAAGGTTTGGTCAAGCCTGGCAAGCTCCACAGCACACTCACTGGGTCCTGCAGGTATCCAAAGCTGCCAAGTGCCCGAGCACAGCCATAACTTGCCTTTTTTAAGGGGCTGCGGTGGGGGGAGGTGAAGCTAATTGAAAATAAATCAGATTTAATTCTTAGGTTGCTTTACTATCTCAGGGTTGGACTGTCACTCAGGTCCTGCTTCAAGCCTGGGAGAGGTAACTCCCACGTCTCCCTCGTGCTTATTTGCAAATTTATTTTTTAGAGCATCCCCTTGCTGGGAAATTGCAGAGCATGGGAGCCCCAGAGTTGGGTGTCAGGCACCTGTGGGCACTGTGAGCCACGCTCCCCAGCCTCATGCATTTCCGTCAGAAGGTGGAAGGCCTTTGGAGGATGTATGCACTTGGGGGGAGATTCTGATTTGCAGGCTACTTCTTTCAAGAGGGTGTGGGGAAGCCAGCGGAGCTATGCAGAGGAAGAGGCCAGGCAGAGCCCTGCTCAGGCTCTCCCAGCAGATAACTGGGATGTGGAAGGATTCCTGGCATTCCAGCAGCACCAGTAGAAGGTAAAAGCATCACTCTCTTCCCAAGCAGGCACTGCTGGCACTGCCCAGAAAGGCAGGCAAGCAGCAGCATTTGGATACATTTCCCACTCTCACCCACCTTAGATCCAGCACATGCTTTTTTTTTGCTTTTTTTTTTTTTTCCCTTCTCCCCAGGAAGAGCCACGATTCCATCTGCACAGGGAGTGTGACCCCACAGAGCTGCCCTGTGAGGGGAGAGGCTGAGTGTGTGTCACTCCCCTGCCCCATCCTGGACAAATCCAGCACCCGCCATTTGACAGCCCAGCTCTGGTGCTCCTGCTGCCACACGTTCCCAGGGCTCGGTGCCTGCCCGGCAAGTCCCGGCAGAGCAGCGAGCTGGAGCCTGTGAGCGCCCCGTTAGCACCGGCATCGCTGGGACCCGGCCCCGTCTGACCACAGAGCTCCCACCTCGCCTCTTCGGACCATTTCTCACCCTTTTCCACCTGCCTCGGCCTCATTTTTCCTGAAATCAGCCATCCCAAAGGGAGTGCCATGGGCTGTGCCAGCGGCAGTTGCTCTGTTTGAGCGAGAGGCATGTGGCCGTGACTCTTTCCTCCCTTCAACACAGCCCTCAAACCCACGTTTGGGTTTTTAACCTGCAATCGGGTTTTTATGGTGCAATTACAAGGCGCAGTCATGGGGCAGGGAAAAGGCAGGGAAAGGAGTCTGTTCTCCCACAAGCGGAGTTACAAAACAACCTGCAGCAGAGTTCACAGAAGGCATCAGAAGTATGCAGTGAGGAGCCAGGCTCTTATCGAGGAATTTAACCCCTCTCCTCGGAGAGACGGAGACATGTCGGAAGGGAGGATGGACAGACGGCTTTGCCCCGTGGATCCAGTCCACGAGGGGAGGCTCCTGGCTTGGGGAGCCGAGACCCCCGATGCCACTCGGAGAGCCCAGTACCACCTCAAGAAGCCCCAGTGCCGCCTCGAGAACCTACCCCAATGCACCTCGAGATCTCCCCGCCACAAACCTCACGACACCTCGAGAACCTCCCCCCATGCCAATGCCACCTCGGCCGCTGCTCTGCCGTGGATTCTGGACGACGTTTCCAGTGCTAAGTGGGACGGCCACGCTGTGGTAGCTCCCGGTGCCCCGCACAGACGGGTGGGCAAAGCCTCCCCCTGCTCAACCAACTGGGACAGGGCCAGTGCAGCACGGGGCAGGTGGCAGCGGAGCTGGAGGGCTCGCCAGTGCCGAAAGCCTCTCCCTATCACCGCAGCCTGGGCTCTCGTTACGGGACGTGCGGTTTCCGCAAGCGCTCTGCCCCCAGGTCACCTCCTCGTCGTCCCTGACCCAAAATAATGGGGCTACCTCCCGGTGCCAGAGGGCCCTGGGGCGGATCACTCCGAGGGGACCCGGGGCCAGGGGCCCCGCTGCCTCTGCCTCAGCAGCGGCCGCCGCCACCCTCGGCGGGGTTGCTCCCGGGGGAGACGGCCCAGCTCGGGCAGGGCAGGGCCGCGCCCCGGTGCCGAAAAGGCGGCGGCCCCTCGCCGGGAGGCCCGGCCCAGCCCGGTCCCGCCGCACCGGTGCGCACTCACCTGCCGCCGGCCCAGCCGCGGCGGCGCGGCCACAGCTCCGGCTCCAGCTCCGGCTCCGGCTCCGGCTCCTCTCCCCGGTAGCGGCCGCTCCACTCCGTTTCCACCACCCGCTCCGCTCCGCAGCGCGGAGCCGCGGAGCTCTGCGGCCCCGCCCCTCACCTCCATGCCCCCAACCGCGAGGCCCCTCCCCTCCACGCCCCCCGGCCAGGTGAGCGTAGCCCCGCCCCCTGCGCCTGGCACCGCCCTCTCAGTTTCCTTGGTTCTGTAGAGAGAAAAGTCTCCAATGCCCTTTTTTAAAAATTTAAAAATATTAAATTATTGTGTTGGGGGTTTTTTAAGCCTTAAATTATCATTTTAAAGAAGTAAAAAATTCTCCTTTAAAAAAATCCCACTCAAAAATGCTAAAAAAATAGGAGTTGTAAATCATAATAATTAAAAATAAAAAAGCTTTAAATTTTCATTTTTTAACAATCTCAACTCAAACCACCCAGTACTTGTCCACCTGCAGCTCCCACCCTGCAGGGTCATGTGGGCTGCTCATTCCTGGCCAAGCTATGCCTGAACCACTTCCACGGGTAGAGCCCCAGCCTCCCCCTGCCCCATGGGGTGGAGAACACGACCCCTTTTCAGTGAGGAAGAGCTGAGCCTGACTGGAGAGGTGGGTGCAGCCCCCACACCCCTGTCCGGGGCTTCAAACGCCCTAAAACCACAGAGAGGCGATGGGCGGGAGACAGGTTTGGCTGGTTTGGGAAGAAACAGGTGCCTGCTGCATGCCGGAGGCTTTGGAAACTCCTCACCTCCTCCCTCTGCCTGCTTTTCCCAGCCTAGATCCCAAAAACCCACATGAAAGCTCCCCCCACCTTGCTCACCAATGCCCTTCCTCCATGACCTGCCAAGCAATGAGGATGGCTGTGGTGGCAATCACCTCAGTGTCCCATCATGGTGGTCTTTGCTGTGAGGGTGCTCCAGCCATGACCATATTGGTGCAGCCCAGTGCCAAGCATCTCCCACAGTGTGGTGGACACACAGGTACCTTTATATTTCTTTACCTGGAAGCTCTTGTGAAATGTCCTCCTGCTCATGAGAAAGGATAACCCACCCATCAGACCATGGATCCCCAGTTGGCTGCTCGAAAACAGATCTCAGTGTTGCTGAACCGGAATGCAACCTGCATTCATTTTGACTTAGAGTCAGAAAAATCCTCATCTCAGGTGGACCTTTTCAGGTCTACAACTTCCTTAACTACTTCCTTCTCCATGTCCGAGCTCCTGGGATTAGAAGGTGATGCAACACGCGAGTATGTAGCTGTCATTCGGCAGCTTTAATTGGGTATTTTAATGAAGTTTTCTGTTGTTCTGACATATTCCTCATAATTACGAACTCCTACAATCAGATAATACATCTGGCACTCCACAGCACGGGCCATGCCCTGGAGACTTTACAGCACAGGAAGAACAAAGATCTATAGAAGAAAAAAACAAAAGCTGTTCTCAGGAGATATGTATCTTATTTATTAGCTTGGATGCTCCTCTGAGATCCTAATCAGCCATGAACTAGCAGAAGTTCGTTTGCCACTGGTGAGGACAGTTGTCTTTTGATAAAAAAAAAATGGAGTTTTACATTTCTATCTTTAGTAGCTTGGAAAAAGATTGGAAATCTCTTTTCACTTGTAAAGGTAAAGTTGCAAAAATAAACTTCTAACTCTGCACCCACATGTCTGTGTGATGCCTTAGTTCTCCACCCTACAGAGAGTTCTCCACATCTTCTATCAATGGAGATGGGTGGAAGTGTCCAGAAGATAGTTTCATACTGGTTAGCTCATAGACCACCTCCTCCAACCCTTGCAGTGTCTCAGCCCACCCCCAGATTTACTCTCTAAACTCAGAAGCTCCTGTGGCACCGAGGCCATCTTCAGGGACTGACCCAGGAATAGTGACCGTGGCTGATTTCTGGGTTTGTACTTGCTGGTTCCTTGCTGGGTTGTCTAAAGGTGCATCTCTGAGTTGTGCAAAGTCACGTGCTTATTGCATGTTGAGCAGCCAAGCTGCTTGCGGGAAGAGAGCAGAGCTATCTCAGCATCTGGAACAGTTGGATTATAACCCAGCAGCATCCCTGTTGTAGATCAGATAGAAACCCTGTCTGAGTTTCCCCAGAGAAGATGATGCTGTCCTCCTGATGAGCTCAGGAGTCCATCAAGAATATTCTGTGTTCTGAGGCTTCTGAAAATACAGAGTATGTTGGCACAAACCCCCACCCTTGTAAGGATTGTGTGCTAGCAGCAGGTCATTGCCTCCCTTAGCAGAGCACATCTCCATTGAGAGGGCCGCTCAAGACAGTTCAGGCACAGCAGTGTTCACCTGTGCTACCAGGTGGCACTGCATGGTCAGCGACAGGGGTGAGGGGACAACAAGTATTTGGGGCACCAGAAGCTGCTGGGCTGTTGGAGTTGAGCTTTGTGCTGAATGCTCAAAGCTTCTGAGCTGCTGTTGGGAGGGGACAGCAGAGAGAAGTTTCTTTTTCAGGCCCCTCTTGAAGAGGAAGGAGAGACAAGGCAGACTGTCAGAGGTGCCACAGATCCACTGGTCTCCCCAGGAGCTGACTGTGGTCAGCATCATGGCTATCAAACCTTTTTGCAGGCCTGAAGGTCAGCTGTCATTTCACCATCTACCAGGCACTTCTGGAGGCAGGAGCTGCTCTCTTCTTCCTCCTGGGGACATGGTCTCCATGGTGCTTTTCTCTCCTTTTCCCCTTGCCATGGACTCCTTGAGACCTTGGGAAAGTGTCTCTGCACCCCGCAAGCTTCAGGAAATTTATGTCATCATCCTTTTCTGACATTGCATGTACTACAGAGAAACTACCCAGTGCAGTTCTTGCCTGGATCAGCCCACAGAAGGACACCTTTCCCCAAGAAGACAAGGTTCCCTCTCAAATAAACTACTCCCAAAACCCTGGCATTTCCAGGGGAGCCCTGGCACTGGGAGAGAAAAGTGGCCAGTACCATAAGGCGTGTTGACTTTCTCTTCCAGAAGACCCCTCCTACCTAAAGAGATGTAAATCAAAGCCAGAATTGAGGACCTGTATATATATCTATGTAAAAAATACATTAAAAGAATAGAAGTAATAAAGAATTACAAGTATATCAATATAGATTAAAACATATGTGTGTGTGTGTGTGTGTGTGTGTGTGTGTGTGTGTCTCTATATATAGTATATATACATGAGCAAGGCCTCCTGTTGCACAGCATATACTTGTAGCAGGGTTGGGAGGTGCCTGTTGACCCTTTCAGCACTCTTAGGACTTGTGGGAAAGTTTGGAAGGTGTGAAGATTTCCCAGGTTTCTTTGGGAGGTTTTGAACCCGCTGTTATTTTTCTGGCAAGGGTTTTATTACACAACCGTACCATGTTTTGCAAAAAGAGAAGATGCTGCCTTGAGTGCAACAAAAGGGCTTGTCTGGAAGAATTTTCTCCTCTGTTTCTAGGACAACAAGAGACATGAGAAAGAAAAGATGCTGCAGCAACATGGGAAAGCTGAATCAGGGCTTGGCACCGCAGAGCCAATGCAGCTGACTGCCGGCATACCATGGACCACACCTTACCATTCCCACCCACAGCCTGGCATGGGCTAGGACTTGAAGGAAAGAAGTCTTTGGTCTGTTAGGAAGACCTTGGTCTGGTAGGAAGACTGGCCTTTCTTCTTCAAGAGCAGGCCTTCTGACCTCTGAAACTTAATGGCCTCTGATACTTGTTTTCCTCTGCTCCTGCTTTGTGCAAAATGCTGATCACCTGTCTCCTGGGGCTCCAAGAGGAATGGGGTTGCTCAACAGCATCCTGCAGGACTGAAGCCCTGGCCAGTAAAGTTTTTGGCCATGCTGGTCTCCTCATATATTCAGCTCACATCTCATAGGCACGCAGCACTTTCCCAAAACCACTAACAGCAGCTGCAGTGTCTGCATGTACCAGATCGCTGCCCAGATCTATGGTGGTGGGACCTGTGATGGAGTTTGACCTCCAAAGGGTCTCGCGAAAAGTGGTCTTCAGGAAATTCAAGTTGCAGAAAAATGGGAGTGAAGGGGAAAGGCAGCAATGTAAAAATCCATGATGGGGTCAAAGCAAGAAGTCTCAGGTCCCAACATCCTCCAGAAACGTACATTGTCTGCTTTTTGCTAGAACAACTCTTGCAAGAAGCCCAAACCAGTAAAATCTACCCTCTTGCTTACCCTTTTTGCTATGAAAAGTAGAAAAGAAGGGATGTAGTTAGGTTGGAGCTCCTGTGTTCCTGCCCAGCATCCTCAGGAGAGAGTATGACTGGGTCATTCCAGCCTCACCAACTGGGTCAAGCTCAACAGTGGGTTGAGCTGTGCAACACTGGGAACAGGGAAGGAAGAAACAGTCACGCCCATGGTGGATGGGAGCAAAGGGAGAAAAAAATGGACTGGAGGAACACAAAGGGGAAAGGGCAATGATGTCAGGAGGAGAAAGAATGCCCAGGGCACATCCCATAAGCTTCTATTTCCCGTGCAGGTGCAGGGTGGGATTTTCAAGATCCGCCTTTCGCCCAGGAAATAGCCCCGTTAATTATGGCTGTGAGTATGGGAATGCAACAGCTCTTCACCACGCTGCTGCCAGGGAGCCTGTGACCCGAGCCGTCCGGCTTTCCCAAGCGTTTAGCAGTGTGGTCATGGTAATTTAGTGCGGGTTTTTCAAAGGCTTGCCAGGAAAAGTCCTCTCCTTCCCAGAGGCATTGAAAGTTTTGACCTCCTGGCCCTCCTTTTAAATGGGAGGTTCAAAAGCAGCATTGCAGCTGTTAAAGTTTTTCTTCATGCCTTGGTGATTCTCTGATGGGGGACCAAGCTGGTGTTTATCTAGGCTTGACCTCGATTCTCTAAGCCCAGAGATGTCTCTTTCTTGCAGTGCTACAGGCAGGGCAATGTTGGAAACCTCCCTGCCTTGCCATTCATCCCCTCCCAGCACGCAAACGCACCAGTACCCGTCACTAATCCATCCCCCACCAGAAGCTGGGTTTCCCGGCACTGATCCCATTTGTCCATCAAGCTGCAGATTCATTTACATTTAATCCACCGTGACTTGTCTGTGAAACACGACCCTCCTGCCACTCTGATGCTGGCAGCCATTTGGCTTCCACAAGTTAACTGTAGGTTTCTGAAAAAAAAAAACACAAAACAAAACCCTCCCAACAGGCCTCACATGGACCTTTGGTGTCTCATCGTCCCCTCTGCTGCTAAGGCTTATTATTTCCAGAAAACAGCTTCTGCCTAATTTACATCTTGGTTGTACACCACATCCACAGTGCCAGGCTCCCTCTTCCTCAAGGACCAAGATCCATGAAAGCACCTGAGCACAGGATCTTGTTTCAGGATGGCACTACACACCACATCCCCTGGCCGGGAGGTTGGAGATGGGTGTCCCAACTCATTGCTGTTGACTCACAGCAGCCCCATTTCCAAGCCAGCACAAGGACTTGTGCTTTCTGCTTTGTACAGGTCCCCACTAGCTCATCCCAGTACTGAAGCAGTAGGTTAGGACACAAAGTGAGGTGTGAGGAGGCAGGAGAGGAATAGTTTCTGAACTACCAGTCCTTAGAGCTGTGGAATTAACCGCATACACACCAACAGTTCAGGGTCATTAATGTAGTCATTAAAAAAGGGAGAGTCCTACTGTGAATAATGACAGGTGCTTCCCACTGGCAGGTGCCTCATCCCAGTGGTGGAGGCTGGAAGGTGGTGAGATAGTGATGAGCTCCATGTTTCAGTCGTCTCCAAGGCAGGAGCAGCTCTCACCCATTTTACACCTTTTCTGCTGCCTGAACTTGGTGGAAAGCATGGGAATGTGCATGGGTAAGGGTCTGACTTACCCTGGAACATGTCCAGTTGTTATCTCCTCAAGTGAGATCAGCTTCCCTCACTGCAAAAAGGGGATAATGTTTACTTTGCTTGCAGGGGTGTGGAGGAATAATTAATTAATGTTTATGAAGTGCTTTCAGATGCCCAAGAGGGGTGAGATAAGGAGTGAGGATTCATGAGGCAGGTGCAAAGTGTTCTGATGAATTACTGTGATTCCAAGGTAAATTATTGTTATTTCTGCCTGGCAAGCAGATATCTACATTAGCCTTGGTCAATCTGATTTTTAACTGTTAGCTTCTTTTTTCCTCCTTCTTCCCAACAACAGCATGGTTTCACCCCCACTACTCACACCCAGTTGACTATAATAACCTGATATATCATATGGGGCCAATCCAGCTGGCCCACCTTCTGATGGGAAGGAGAAGTGTGGTGCAGCCAGCCCTGGTGCTAGTGCAGATGAGACCTGCAGCAAGGCAGCTTCAGCTTGCACCACTGCCATGAGTTTCTCATCTGTGATGGCATGTAGGAGAGACAGAAGACTCCTCCTTTGCAATGAGCAGCATCCCCAGAAGCCAGCACCCTTCCAGCTTCAACCAGCAAACTCTCTGTGTAAGCTTCTTTAAAGCCCCTTGTGGGTCAGCAGCTGTGAGTGCCCAGATGTGATCCCACTGCCTGTGGTTACCACCCCTCAGATGGGCTGAGGAACATGCCCGTGTGTGTGCCCCTGGCCCAACCTTTGCTTAGAAGGATTTAAATGCCCAGCAGGACCTTGCTCTGGCAATGGGCTAGGAGGGCATGGGGGCAGGGACAGAGCAAACACATGGGAGCTCAGACCTGCTCTGAGCTGGGCTGAAAACAGTCTTTAGGCAGTTTGACCATCTCTGCCTTGAAACCAGATCGAACCTGACCTGTTTTAAACCAGTGTGAGTAATGTGAATCCTGGGCTGGCGTGAACAGGTTTTTCCAGTTCTCACTGCAGTCTTTCCTCCTCCTTCCCTTCCTGGGCTCCCAGTTTCTCACTGGGAGGGCACCTGAGCCTTGGGAGGAGCTTCCACCCTTTGTGACACCTTTTCCTGCTCTCTACCCATGCCATTCCTGTTGATCCCAAATTGCTTTTTCCAACGCTGTGCTTCAGAAGCCAACTGCCAGCCTGTGCTCCTAGAAACCTCCATGTTGCACACAGCCAGCCCCACACCTCCAGCCTCACAGTCCTCTCATACCACTCAAAGTGAAGGGCCTCTCCCCTGGCCTTGCTCTGCTGCAGTTACTGGTACCAGGCATCAGAGCACAACAGTCCTGCACCAGCTCTGTGCCTTGGTGGTACCTCAGTGGGAACTTTGTGCAGAAATGAGAAGGGTGCCAAGTCCAAATTGCTTTGGGTACTGAGGTGGACATCCAAGACCACCTCTAGACACAAGTCTGAAAAGGTCAAGCAAGTTCTCTAGTTTCTGTTTGTCCTGTGTCATTTTTATACTCAATACAATCTTTATTTATTTATTTCCCAGCTAGGAAGGCCAGGGTTATGTACAAAGACCCCAGTTCAGCAAGATAGTTACACCTGGGCTGGAACCCATCACCAAAGACTTAAACCCCTGCAGGATTTAAGCTTGGATTTTTGTCAAAGCATTTTGGTGAACAGGGATGACCAGAGGTCTAAAATTGCCCCCCACAGGTGGGTACTGGCACATCCTCTTAGTCCAGCCCTGTGGGAAAGCACCCAAGCCCCTGTTTTTTGTATAAGTACAGTGAAGATAACAAGAGGTATCCTTAACCTTATATGGGTCCTTATATGCACTTGAAACACAGGAAGAATAACACCTAAATAAAGAAGAGCACTTTTTTTTCTTCTTCAACAAAATTTTGCAACAACTCTTTTCATTTTAAAGATAAATTATTATATTTAAGGGACTAATTTCTTATTAGCTATTGATTTTACATAGAGGTATCCTTTGTCAGATACTTTATTTGCTCTCCATGTCCAGAGCACTTGAGTAGGTTAGGTAATGTATCTCAATCCACTTGGAAAGCCAAAGAGAAAATAGGTTTTATTACCTGCTATGCTAAGAATCAATAGCACCCGATGCCCACAAAGCATTACTCTATTCTTCACCCAAGGTTTTCTAGTAACTATGTAAACCATGCCCAGAAAGTTGCTCTTCCATTTGTATGTCAGCAGCATGCCTGAAATAGAAATATCAGCCACCAGATGCACATTCAGCATGTATCTTCCTTTCTATTGGAAACTCAGTAAATTGGCTTTCGCTTCCATAACGCTGAGCTCTTGGCAATTTGGAGCGCAGCCGTACTCAGCACACAGCTCTAATAACAGGCCATCTAAGCAAAAAAAAGAGGATTTAGGCTGCCCTTGCTCACTGAGATTTTCCACCTTGCAATAGTCAAGATCTGCTTCTGGGCTGTGGGTTAGTTAGTCAGGGCAGCCCAGCACTGCTGAGGCTCCAGGGAACGCTGCTCATCTCCCACACCTTGTGTGACCCGGCGTAGCCCCAAACGCACAGCCTGGCCCCAAGATGGACAGGCCACGGCAGATGTTGCCACCTCCAAATGGACTCCAGCAAGTCCTGCTTTTCCTACCAAGCATCCCCCCCTTCTCTCATCAGGCATGGGAAACAAGCTCGACTGGCATTCAGAGAAAACAACAGAACAGCAGAAACTTTAGACGGGGGGAAGCCTGGAGCGAGTCACCCTCGATGAGGGGGAGTTTTAGAAAACACCACCTTTGTGAAACCAGAGGGAAAAGACAAAACAGAGCCTGGCACGGGCAATGAAATATGTATGTACCTAGGACCTCATCCAGCCCTCTCCAGCCTCTGTACCTCTTGCTTTTGCATTCAAGGGGCGCTGGATCCCATCCAGAAAAAGATGCAGGGGAACAAATGTAGCCCTGGCAACCCCAGGGAGGGCAGGGAGGAACAAAGAGGACCCCTGGGCTGAATGCGTTTCCATTTTTAATCCTTATCTATACCCATCACCCCCATGCATGGCAAGAGGCTTCTCAGCTGTATAGATTTGCATTGCTATGGGAGTCTGAAGTGATAAAAACATTTGGCCTGCCTATTCAGAAGCAATTAGTGATTCAAAGCAGCCTGAAACATCTTAAAGGGGCCTGGTTTTCCAAGAGACAGGTGCTTGGAGCTGAATTATAGGGAAAATTGAGTTTTAGAAAAAAAAACAAAACTAAAAAATCACTGGCTGCTTGAAAATATAGTTCCTTCAAGACTTGGTAGGGGAAGAAAAAAAAAAAGTATTGCACAGAAAATTCCAGTTTAGGCTGGTAAAATCTGGGAGGAGGTGGTGAGAAGTGGCCTAATTTACAGTGCTGGTGGAAGTAATGCTTTATCTATCTACTGAACACATGTAATTTATACATTCCTTTCCCCTCCACCACCACAAGTAGCACAGGCACGGCCAGTCTCCCAGTAATGCTGCCATCCCAGCATCCCTGTCCCAGTGCTGCATCAGCTCTGAGCCGGAATTTCTCACGCAGATCTCCTACCGAGGGAGAAGATGTTTTTTGAAGCATTGTTGCTCTTACACTTTGAAATCTACCCAGGCGACAGGGCAGCCAACCTGTTTTTAGTCTGAGCGCGGATACCAGTGCATCCCTGCGGCTTCTTTTCTCTCTCTGTAAGCAAGAGACATAAATAGGTGCCAACAACAGGCAACTGAGAGCAAAGCGAGGCTTTTGCCTGATGCTACAGAGGCTCTGGCTCCTCCCTAGCCCCACATTGCTGGGTTCTGCTGACACAACCGCTGAGTCGCTGGATCTGGGAGTAAAAAGGGAGGGGGAGGAGATCTCTAACTTCCATCCGGAGGCGTCTTCTCCTCCCTACTGTACTGTGTACAGCACCTGGGCTCCCTGCAAAAGCATCCCAGTCAGCCAAAGTCATTTCCACTCCACGTGCCATGTTGCTCGGGGGTTGCTGCTGGGGCTTAGCCAGACTGAAAACAGACAGAGAAGACTGTAGGAAAGGGCAGGGCTGAGTTAAAAAAAGGTTTTCTTCACAAGAATGCTCACAAGCTGACAGGGCAGAGGGCCACGGCTGGCTAGAGATGCATTTCAAACAACTTTTTAATAGGAGAGCAGCTATATCCATCACCATCTCTAACACCTGTCTGTCAAGTTGGGTGGGTGGGTAGGGGCAATCATCTCCCAGAATGGGAGAGAAATGAGGCAGCAAATGGATTTGACATCCCTCAGGGCTTTCCGAGGTGAAGCCCTGGTTGCAAATGGGTGCTGCTTGACCCTGGCAAGCTCTGGAGGAACATCCAGTTGGTGCAGATATCCCCATCCCACCACAGTGCTAGGGGAACCAAACACTCAACAATCTTAAAGGGCATCTCAAGCTGCTCAGCTCCAGAGCATGTTCTGTGTGACTCGATACAAGTCTCCAGCTGAGATCAGGGCATCCAACATGCACTCATACACATATGGGGACATTTCCTACACCAGAAGCTCTCAGACTGGAGAGAGAAAAGACACTTCTTCCTATTTCCCAAACAGGGAACAAAATTCTCAGAGCCAGCTTCAAATAAACAATATGCAGTCATCAACCTGTGTTTTTAGGTACTTACAGGTCTTCATGCTTGCAGGTCTCAGCTGTTTTTTGCTTTGTTGTTTTTTTTTTTCCCAAGCTACAAAGCATCCAAAAAAAGCATCAAATTGCAAATGCTTTCCCTGGTCCTGGACTGTTAAACCTGCACTTCCCTGCCCATGCAGAAAACTGCTGCTGTACTAGGCTAAAACAAAGGGCCAGCCCTGCAAACCTGTCCCAGGTGCTCTTCAGAATGTGCTACACCTGCAAAAATAACTTATACTTAAGGCAAGGACACAAGCACATGTGAAATGCAAGAAGTGGCAGTGAGGAGAGAGCCACTGGCATTGTGGAAGAGGACCAGGATGCCTGGCTGGGGCTGTTCTCAGAAGACCCATCAGTCCCTGTAGCATTTGCCATGTTTTTTGTCACCATAACAGTAACTGATCATGTGGGTATCTCCCTTTTCTTAGTATGTACACACACACCCCATCAGGTTTTAACTCCTGCTGTTGCAAAGACACATTAGAAGTGTGACCCAGAAGCACCGCAAAGGTTCTGAAAGCCAAGAGTAGCCACAACTGACTTCTACAATCTCACACTTTGGGGCTGTGCTGCTTTTTGAGTGGACAAACCAGTGTGAGAACGACTCCTAAATGCCAGAGGTTGCCCTCAGATCAGGTGTTAGAGAGGATAAACAGAGCCTAAGGCCAGCTACAGAAAGGACTTTCCTAGATCATATGGGACCCTGAAAACCATACAGCACTCACTTAGAAAAAAATCACCAGAGAAGAAGCAAGAGGAGATACAGCAGACTGGTAGGTCTGGAGGTGGTCCAGATGACCATCTCCAACCCACTGGTAGCACCCACCACTCATCCCCTTCCTCTCAAAGGTAATTTCCAGCCACTCTGGTTCACTCATGTGATGAGTTTGTCCTCCCCTACCTCTGTTCAGGTGTGACTGTGTCAGCTGTTTTTCAGCCAGGAGGATGCTTCCCACTGAAGGGAGCCAGAGACAAACCTTGTAATTATGAGATGGGTGCCACCCACCAGTTAACCCCTCCTCCCTCCCCATTCAGCCTGGAAGATGTAGAGCCAGGTTTGTTTGCATTGCCCATGCAACTTATCATTTGCGCATACTGCTTTCCATCTTCAAAGCACTTCAGCAGGTGTTTTGCAAGCTTTTCCCCAACCCTCCTGTGACAAAGGATTTGGAAAGGGAAGGGGAGCAAGGCAAAGGAAAGCTAAATAATTTGCCCCAGGACAAAAGAGAGTCAGCAGTAGACCCAGGATCAACACTCAGCATCTCCTGCCTTTGAATCTCTTGCTCTGATCTTTGCCTCTACCTCACCACCTTCAGGTTCCAAAATGGTGCTGTGAAGCCTGGTTGTCATCTTGATACCAGGGACCAGAGTTCAAGGGATTTGCTTCAGCTCAGGACTCCTCTGGTCACAGATATTGCATTGAGTGGTCCTGGACCAGTGATTCAATTATTTCAAACATCTGGCTGTGGTTAGTAAAGCCACAATCAGCATGTGTCTCCCTTAACAGCACCACAGGAAAGGGACGGGACCATGACCTCTAATTCCAGCCGATGTTCTGGATGGATTAAAGCAGGTGGTGGTGGCCTGGCAGCCTGTGCTGCCCCCTCCATCATGCTGGCACTACCCTTGCTGCAGAGAGCTGTGACAAGTACCAGTCCATCTCCATCTGTAGAATAGCCACAGAGGGGCAGATGGATATTTTTTTCTGCCAGGCTGGTGCTGCTGCATCAGGTAGTCAAGGAAACCCTCATACTAACAAAGGAGAGGGTGGGGGAGTGAGTGCTTGATCAGGCTGGGGGGATGAGAACAGCTTAAACCACTTTTTCCATTGCCACCCATAGCAGTAGAGCAGTTCCAGACATATTCATGGAGTGAGAGCATCCTGGACCACCACTGTCATTTGTATCCAGCTGTACCTGGAAGTACCTGGTCCAGTCATTAACAATTCATACCATATTGATAAACTTGCTACAGCTTTACTGTTTACTGGCACTCCTGACTTGCTCAACCCCTTAAATAGTTGTTGTGCCAAGAGCAGCCCCTTTTGTGGAAGGTCCTGGGCCCACAAATTACTTATTCTCTCCCCATCATTGGAACAATCTTGTACTAAGATTGTTCTTCTGGTTTTGCTGCAATTTTTCTCTCTTACTAAAGAGGGAGAGGAAAGCTTATTAAAATGGAGAGAAGAGACACATTTCCCACCTTTGTCTCAATCATGAGAAAAAATGAAAAGGCTCTAGCAGATAATGAGCCACTCAACCAGACCATCTTCAGTACCAAACACACCTGATGAGCTGAGTGAGGCAAAAGCAACACCATCAACCCCTTGGCTGTCCTGGGGGAGCCCCTACCGAAACCTTCCAGTTGCTCTCCTCCTGGCAGTGTGTGTCAAAGCTCTGTCCCTTGCCTTGCTTCCATCCTCCCACCTGTCAAATAGACCCAATGCATACAGCGTCTTTCCCAGAGCCCTCCAGGACCTGCTGATGAAGACTCCATTAGAGGACTCTAGTGTCACCATTGCTTTGGGGATGACTCCTTTCCAGAGCAGGAAAAGGTGGCAATTATAGGAACCGAGTCTCCAGCCCTCTCCTCCACGAGAAGGAAGGCCAAAGCAATTGTGGTTTCTCCCCTGATGGCTATGCAGGGCAAACAAACACCAAGGGCCAAGGCTGGAGACTACAGGTGGTGGGGTGATGCAAACTTGGAGACAGCCCCAGACACTGGGGCTAGGTGAGGAACACCAGCTCTACATATGCTGAGGCTGAGTAATATCCCAAGGAGTCCAAATGTGTGCAGAGATGGCTGGGACTTAGGAAATCTTGCCTAAGGGCCAACAGGGCTCTAGCAAGTGACCGTGCGAAATCCTGAGGAGCCCACATTCATTAAAAGTAAAATTAATGTCTCCCTTTAATAACCTCATTAATGATGTCTGCTCTCCTAGGAACCAGAAGGCTCGTGTCTGTGGAGAACATCTGAGCTTATGCTGAAGCCTTCTGGTGAGTGAGCTTTGTCAGGGTCCCTCTGCCACGAGGTCTCCCTGGCGTCTAACAAAAGTTTGGGTCTACAACAGGCCTTTGCAGTGTGGTGAGGGGTTTGTCCCTTTCCTGCCCTCAAGACTCACTTTTGGAACACTTGTCGGTGTCCTGAGGCAAGAACATCTCTATCTCTCAACAGTGTTTGAAGGGTGAAATGAGAAGGATGGAGCACAGAGAGATACAGGCACATAAGTCTCACCATGAGAGTCTCTTCCTTAAGAAAGCAAGAGGAAGGAAAACAGATCAAGCATTCTTTTTCTTGGTAAGGAAAGGCGGCAATTTCCTGGTCATGATTCAGTGCTGTCACATGGAGTCAATGACTGTCCTTTATAGACCTCACAGCTTTGTCTTTAAAACACCCCTCATGACCACACACATCTCCAGGTAAGGTGCAATTACCTGGGAGTTCACTAGTTCCTCACTAGCAATTACCCAGCTGCCTTGTGTCCCATCAACCCACCCTAATCACTGCATCATCACTACAGCCTAAAACTGGTGGCTCCTGCCGTCAACAGTAAATACCATCATTAAACCTCTGGGAGCAAAATTACTACCAGCCACAGAGCGATTACTTGCTGGGGTCATTGCAAACATGCAAACTGAGCAGAAGGGCTGCCATAAAATATGATCCTTCTCAAATAAAAGCAGATGCTATTAGTGAGCAACAGGCAGTGTTTATTCCATAAAACACCAGGAAAGACAAGTTGGTTAATGACTATCTGGGAAAGTCCTTCTTCGCTGGGACTACCACTCCCTATTCATATCCTGCCTCCACAGAACTGCTGGGGAGATACAGAGAGAGTTGAATTTATCCCACTTTATGGCCCAACATTATTCTTCCTCTTTATAGGTTTAATAAAGCCTGAAGAATGCATTTTAACCCTTTGGGGAAACAAGGCTCATTTGACCTATCTGGAACAGGAAGAGCTGTCAGTCCAAATGGAAGCAGCATCACCCGGTCCCATGTTGTTAAACTTCACAAGTTGACTCTAAAAACATGACTGTTGAAAAAACAAAAAAGGAAATACCCAACTCAATTTGTTGACCTTTAGGATTCTGAATTTCCAGGTTCATCTGGATCAAACCTCCTCTAACTACATGAGACAGAGGTTTTTCTGTAATTTTCATTTAGGTACAAAAAGCATCATCTGTTCTCACAGATCCAGCACCTGGAGTTTCTAGCAAAGCCTACACTGCTCTAATGCTCCTCCTCACACCAGAAACTTTGGCAAGGCTGCATGAGGCGGGATTTAATTTTTGTTATAAAGTTGACAACTTGTGCTCTGTATTCCCATTTAAACAGTGAAAACGGATGCACGTAACAGGCGTGATCCTTTCCCTCTCTCTGGCTGTGCTAATCTCACACCTCCAGGTCATCAACACAAATCCAGGTCAGCACTTGGCTTCCCATCACAAGGCTGCTCGATTGCAGCATTTGGGGAATCCCTTGGCAGAGGAGCCCCCGTCGCAGCCTATTCCCCCTGTGTCTCTGGAAGGAATATGGTCTGGGATGGCTCCTCCATCACCCACTCTAGGGACAGATCCAGGTGTGGTCTGTCTGGGGGATGAAGGCAAACAGCTGTATGGCTGCAGTCACTTTGCCAACACGTGCCCTGTGCCGGGTGCACTACCAATGGATTCTCAGACAAAGCCTCCATATTTCCAGGATATGCCCCCTCAGCCCGAGGATCCCCCCTGCCCAAGCTCTTCTTGACATGCTGTCGGCAAACCCCACTCTGCTTATTTTGTGATGTCCCTCTGCCTCTCCCTGCCACTGAGAAACTGCTCTAAGCTAGAAGCACGATCCTAGAAGGGATCTCCAAGTGTCCTCGTGCCTCTGGGTCTGTAGGAAAGGCTTTTTCAGGCAGCCCCCAGCCCTGTGCCCTGGTAAATAACACAATCTTGGCGTTGCCAGCGCGTTCCGTCCCTCGCTTGCGACACCGAGACTTTTCCGAGTGCTGCTGCTTTCCACAGCGCGCCGCCGAACCCGTGCGGGACACCGGCCCTTCCGCAAGCTCCCGACCTGCCACCGAGCCAAGAGTCTCCGTCTGGATGCGTGTCACCCTGCGGAGGGGATTTCTCATCTTTGACGGCTCGGACCTGCCCCGTCATTCAGGGCTGGCACACGGTTTCATACGCGTGGCTCTGCCGGTTCCGAGGGGTGCCAAAGGGGCTGCGCTGAGCGCTGCCACCCCGCGCAGGGACGCGGCCTCCACCCCCAGCTCCCTGTGTCTACACTAATCCTTCCAAAGGGGAGGAAAAAGCCTTTTTTTTTTTCACCACGCAGCCCCTCCCCGCCAAACAGCCACCCTCCCACCCTTCCCTGGACGCAGCTGAACCCTTGGGGCCCTGCCCTCCTCGCCCCCCCGGCTCCCGGAGGATGGTCAGACAGGCGGGGCAAAAGCACCTCTCCGCAGTAACAAAAACCTCGTTCATCTCAAAGTAAAACCGCCTTCGTCTAGCCCAGCTCCGAGCACTGGGTGCCCTGCCTGGCTTTTGTGAGTTCGATGAATCAGGTGGACCCAAACCCACCCCAATATCACCCGCTCCGTACTCTCGAGGTAAGAGAGCTGACCACACAACAGAGCGAAGTCCCTTCGACTCTCCCCCTACCCTAAGCATCCCTCCCCCAAGCCACCACTGAACAGCCACTTTCACGACATCCCCCCCCCCCCCCCCCCCAAACCCCCAGTGATTTCCCCTGACCTCCTCCCATTTCAAACCAGCTCCTCCACTGCCGTGTCTGGCAGGGAGCACAGGTGGCCGGCTGAGCGATGTGTAAAGTCAACACCACCGGCAGCCACCTGACACCTGCTCTGGGCGAAACTCACCCCAACACCCGACCCGGGGCTGGAGTAGAGACCGGGACCGCGCAGGGGGTACCTGGAGGGGACGGGTGGCCCCGGGTGCCGCTCCGCGCCGCCCGCCGCGCTCCCAGAGCAGGGACGGGGAGATCTGGCTCCTCCGCTTCTCGTTGCCAGGACACCTTGGCGTTCAAACCTGAGCTGGGACCAATCAGCCCCGGGGCTGGGGAGCACCAGCCCCACGTCATCCGTCGCCAGCGTTTATTTGAGGGAAAAAGCGTGAGAGCGGCCACACGGCTCATGGGGAGCTGCCTTTGTGCCGGTACAGGGGCTCTGCCCCCGCTGCTTCCGTGGGGCTGTGGAAAACAAAAGAGCTGTGGAGAAGGCAAGGGGAAAAAAAACTCTTCCTCCTGACCGCCGGAGTTCAAAAACCCGGGCTCAGGAGGATGAGGACAACAACAGCTCTGGGAGTCTTCCCAGAAGGAGCAGATGAGGTGGCAAGAGAGCAGGTGCCCATCAACCAGCATGAAGCCCGGTGGATATGAAAGGACATTCCCACCAGTGCTCTTAGTGCTTTTAATAGGTTACAAGGGCTGAACAAAATTTCAGGGCACTAAGATGTGACTCTGGAGACACTTAAGACCCACCTGTATCTGTTCCTGGGTGACTTGGTCTAGGTGATCCTGCTCTGGCAGGGAGGTTGGACTAGATGACCTAGGTCCCTTCCAACCCCTAACATAATGTCATTTTGTGATTCTGTGCTTGGGCACCTCTGCAGTGGACCCCATGCAGCCATGAGCTGCAAGGCTGCAACCATGCAAAAGGCAGAGGGCCAGCCATGGCCAGCAGGGGGGCTTGGGATGAGACTCTAAAAACTCTGAGCTGGTGTTGTACCCCACTTTTTCTAGTGAAGAACCATTTCTGAACTTCTTGCAGATGATTTAAGAGTGTTCCCCTTTATTCTCTACCCCTCTGTCCCCATTCAAGCCAGGAGAGAACTTTGAGCCCCCAACTCATCTTCTCTTATCCCAGCTTTTAACACAAGGGGTTAATCCTGGAACTCACAGCAGCCAGGCTGTCATCAAAGCTGTTGTGTCACTGGACAATGGACATCACTCCAGTCAGATGGGACATCTAACCAGAGACCCCTTTGGAAGGGTTATAATAGAAAAGAGTCCAAGAAGAAACCACCTCCACCATGTCACTACAAGCACAGTCATGTGCCTAAGGCTGAATGATAGTAATGATATGTGTTAGAGCAGTGGGGCAGAGTGGATTCATCCAGCTGATCATTCAGGGCAACAAGCAGGTCATCTTTCTCACGGTTTAGTGGCTCAGTTTTTCCCCTTGCATCTCCAAGCAATATCTACTCTGATGTAGCAGCACAATGGGCTAAGACTGTACCTGGAGCAGCAGTACAGTGTGATTCCCCTTCATGTGGTGGCTCCTTTGGGAGCTGCACCAAACTGCCAGCTAGCCACCACCAGAGCTGGGGGGGCTGGTGGAGAGTGATAAATCAGCTGTTTCTGAAGGGGCTGGAAGAAGGCCCAGCAGTTATTGATTCAATAGAGCACATCTTCAAGTGAAGCAATTCAGAGCTGTCTTATCAATTCAAACTTGCATAATAACATCAGCCACAAAATTCAGGAACTTGGGCTGTCTTTCTGAGCATGTCCATGAGTCTGAATCTGTCTCTAAGGAACAACAATAAAATTATCTTGGCCTGATACACCAAAGCCAAAAAACCCTACAGGTCTAAAAGACAAATCTTTTGCTATCCCTTTTCTCTGGGCAAGAATACCCTATAGGAACAAGCCAAGGACCCCATTCCCAGTCTCCCCTTTACCTTGAATTAATAATATTATAAAAGAATAACAATAAAGTAAAATTAAGACTATATATGTGTTTGATAAATACATCTACCCAAAACAAACCCCAAACCAATCCAGAGCTCAGGCAAATGCCAGGGGTAAGGAGGAAGTTTCTATTGGCACTGCTGGTGTGGGAACTGTACAGGGAAGAACTGACACCCCTACCCACCCTTACACCCCTTCTTCATATGGGTTGCTGCAGGGAGATTGGACTAGATGATCTTTTGAGGTCCCTTCCAATCCCTAACATTCTGTGACTCTGTGACTAGGTTTGCCTTGGAGTTGTCTATTTTCTTGGTTCCTCAGGTGAACCTCTCCTTTTTCCTATACTTTTGGCTTCCTCTGTGTCTTCACACTCCTCTGAGGTGGTACTTTTCCTCTCCCCCCATTCCTCTGAAGGGTTTTCTTTCCCCATCAGATTTGTTTTCCCACATGCTCAATGGGAACTGGAATGAGGGCAAACACAAGCACCCAGGCACATCTCCAGCTCCGTTATCTATCTGTCTCAAAGGTAAGATGCAAACCCTGATGTGAATAATAGCTTTAACCATGGCAACATGCTCCAGCATTACAAACACAATGGCACCGAGGTGGTAAAAAGACTGGAAAAAAGGCACAAAAGGAGAAGGACTACCTGGGTTGAGCAGCCTGGTGGTAGGGATGTTTGTAACCCTTCTCCCCCCTTTGAACTTAGATCTCAGCATCTTGCTAAGATGACATCTTATTCCACCACCTCTGTTACCACTGGGCTCAACTGATCTGAAGCAGAACCTGCTTTGCTGGGCCCCAAGTTGTAATAAAGATGCATTACAAACAAAGGTTCTGGTTGCTTGAAAACCAGTGCTGCATCACCCCACAGCCTGATGGGAAAACCAGACCAGTAGCACGAGGCCATGGTCCCTGCTCTATCCTCCTCCTGCGATATAAGATGCATGGCTCAGGCTATGAAACCCAACAGCCCCTTCTTTGGATATACAGTGCTCAAGTGCCCCTCCATTCCAGATCCCATCACCATCTCATCCATGCTTCCAGCATACCTGCTGGTTGGATAAATCAGAGCACAATTTTGCTGGGTTTGCACTAATTTACTCATGGAGGGGACTGAGATCATTGTTAGTATGAAGACAGAGGTCATTGCAGCTGCTGAGAAAGCACCTGTGATGCAATCAGGTCATTCTTGGCATCCAGTTAAGACTCCAACCCTGTTATGTGAGTCACTGTGTAGACAAGACCCTGTCCTGCACAGCTTGCCAGCAGAAGGGTCCAGATCAATGGGAGGTGGAAGAAAGCACATTTTAGGATCTGCATTTTCCAAAGAGCATGCAGAAGAGCAGAAGGGTTGAGCTACCTGCCCATGGTCAGCCCAGATGCCATGGCAGAGCCAGAAGTGGACACAGCCCCCCAGCTGTGTCACCTCTCTTTCTTGGGCTGCTAATACATGTCTAAAAACAGGGGACTGTCCCCTGGGCTGGTCTCTCTCTGCTGAGGTGGAAGGTGAAGCTGAACAAAGCAGCAGCCCTTTGCTACCCACAGCTCCAACATCATAATTTCGACCCTTGAGCAACTTCAGACCTGCTTTTAAAGGGTGACATGGGTTGTTTTTCTAATTCTTGGTGAAAACTCAGCAAGCCTTTGCAGCCTGCAGAGAGGAAGGGGACGGATGGTGCTGAAGCACACTGCAGGCAGCGAGGCTGGAGGTGACAGTCGTTGCCTAGGAAAGATGTGCCTGTGCAAATGGGGGAGAGGACAACTCAGAAGTGTGGAGAGAGGAGCACCTTCAATGGAAATGGGTCAGAGAGGCAGAGGGGTGATGAAGGGTTAAAGGGTTTTACTGAACGCACAGAAGAGACTAAATGGATCGGAGAGTAAAAATCCAATTAGGAGAGCTAACAGGAAAGAGCCAAGCCCTGAAACAATAAAGATAATAGTTTTAGCTGCCAAAGAAAAGATTAGAGCTGAGTGGTTAGAGCAGATTTGCAGTGGGGCCAAGAGGAAGGGAAAATCATAGCAAAAAAAATTTACAAAAATAAGGAAGGGTTATTATTCCTCTAGACAGAGTCACATGACAGCCTCACCTGCAGCAAAGTTCATCTCAGGACCCAAACTGTGTGGCTGGTTCTATCTTAATCCGAATGCCTCCAAAGAAGTTTGAGGTTCCAGTGTGAGTCCATCACTGACTTATCAGCATGGAAAAAGCCAAGAGACAATTGACCACAGAAAGTGTTGTTTGTTTGCTTTGCTTTTCTATGTTGCCTTGTAAATATGTTTTACCTGGGATAAAAGCAAATAGAAAGAGCTAGTGCAGCACTAAACATCATCCCTTCAGCTCTTGGGCAACACCAGGCTCTCACCTACAGTCCCTTACACACCATGGGGGCTCTGCAGGAAAACCGAGCAGATGTAACACTGGGAGGGCAGTTCTGTGGTTAGGAGACAGCCCAACACTTGTACAAAACCCCAGACATCACCTCCACCTTTCAGAGGAGAAGGAGTCCTGGATTAAAAAGAAATAATACAATAACGAGCTGGTTATGAGTGGAATGTGGTGCCAATTACTTAAGCAAACGAGATCACAGGAGCTGGCACAGCCTGTGGCCAAGGAACAGCAGCACTGGGAGGGAGTGGGAGCCGCAGGGCGGGTGTACTCGCCAAGCCATTGTGCTGATCTGGGCCCCAAAAGGCACTTCTTTGCAGCCTCAAACCCAGAATATAACAGGGCAACACAGAGAATGGGATGAAGGAGGATCAAAGTTCTCAAGGAGCTTCCCTGCAAGCAAGGACTTGTGCATGCCAGGACTTCTCTGTCTGGAAAAGACGTGACTGAAGATGTTATGGTAGAGGGCTATGAAACTGTACATGGTGCAAAGAAGGCTGATAAGATTTTGCTGCCTCTTTTCAGTGCTGAAAAGCACCGGGGCTGATTTCAAAGCACACAGGTCTTCATGCAGTGGAGGACAGACCCGGAGCACTTGCTCAAGGACGTTGTCAGCTGTGAGCATTCCCACAGGTTCAAGAGGAGACCCGACAAGTTGGTGGGGGGGAAAAAAATAATAAAAATAATTCACCTGGATTAATAAATACAGACACTCACTGTTAAGGAAGCACATGGGGCTGTGCTCTTGACTCTGCCCAGGTGGACTTCACTGCTGGAGGACATTACATGGGGTGAGAATCAAGGGAGTGCTAAGCAACATGCCTTTGTGAGCACTACTGCTCGCTGAAGGCTTCCTAGGATGCTCAGTGATTCAGACCCTGGGTCTCAGTACAGGGCTGTCTCCTTATTAATGGCTAAGCAGCCAAGTGGATCCCAGTCTTGTCCCATTAGGTGTCCCAGTATCTGAGCTGTTCTACAGCTTAGCACCAGCAAAACCTGACAGCAAGTGTCCTTCACTGCTGGCCTATATCAAAGAACCAAGCACAGCCTCAAACAACTTGCTGCTAAAGGTGATTTGTTATACTCAGCAAAAGCAGAGGTCCTCCCACTGAAGAATCCCACCAACCCCCTACAGGGTTGAAGCTCCATCTCCAAGCTCACACAGCCCTTTTCAGCCCATGGCCGTGTTTCTCCACTACCAAATGCACCTCACTCACCCCAGACAGCTCAAAGCCACCCACCTTCTTCCTCAACCCATTCTTCAGATAGAAACATGCTTTTGCCAGTGCCAGCTCCCAGCTGGGAAGAGGAAACTCTTGCCAGCCCCATGACAACCCCTGGAGCAGCAGGTCCTCCTGCCAACTTCATGTGTGCTGAACCACATGTAATATTTGCTAGCTCAGGCAACTGCAGAGCTTTCATGTTTAATGAAGTGAAGTCTGCACAGGCATGGGGGCAGGAGATGTCTGGCTGAAGCTCAAGATGCCCACGTGCTCCCTGTGGTGCCTCCCATATGATGCTTTCCTTGCCCATCCCTCTGACCTCCCCATCCTCAGAATACAGATGATGAGGGATGTGATGGCAAACCGGATGCTGCAGTCAGGCTACTATGTCTTGGTGGGATCACCAGCCAAACCCAGGTCCAACCCAGGTTTGGTCTGTGTCTTGTGCCTATTAGGAACCACCTCATTTTGGCCAAAAGAAGGACCATGAGACATCAGAGAGGTCTTTTTTTAGTTCTCATGAAGCCTGAACATGCCACTGCCATGGCTAGCCAGTGATCACCTGGGGGATTCCAGCCCTGGTAAACCCTTACACTGCCAAGACATCACAGTAAGGCAACAGCAGAGGAAAGTGTTATTCAACCCGGAGCCACGGGATGAAAACCTCACTTAAGCCAAATGTTAATGAGGTGGCACAGGCATTGGGCAGGCTTTGTGCTTTTTTTCCTCCTGGATTAAGCAGCGGCATGCAAGGACCAGGGAGCTGAAGGGCTGACAGCTGGAGGTTAACATCGGGTCAACAAGCCCTTTTTCTCTGCGTTTCAGCCCTTAGACTGTGAGGTGGGGGAGTTACCCAGAGCAAACATTTTAAGAAAGGCTATTTCTTCTTGGCCTTTTCCCCTCTCCTGCAGAGGGGCTGCCTTGGGTTTGAAAGCCAGCTCAGATGCTGCTTTGGCCCCAGACAACAGGATGTGGGAGCCATGGCAAGCCATGGCTCTTCTCTCATCTAAAGTCCACTGGTGTCTTTCCCGGTATGGACTCACTCCTACACACCAGCAAGTGTCTGCAAGCACCGACCGAGCTGAGTGCAAAACAGCAAATTCTGGTCCTGCAGCTGATTTCTTGGGTGACACCAAATAGGTTGTTCACAGCCTGACAGCCACCCTTGGGTTTCCTTGTGTTACAAGAGTGTAACCAAGGTTCAGACTCGGGTGTCTCTTCTCCAAAGCAAAGGTCATCACCCCTCCCCTCATCACCCTTCTGGTATGTGCTGAGATGGTGACGTCCCCAGGGGATCAGTGGTTTCTGTTTGAACATCTGGGTGGTACCACACTCAAACATGACAAGTGGGTTGTTTCCCCTGGTCCCAGGTTTGCAGGCTGCCCTGGCCTGCACCCAGAGCCACCCAGACTCATTGACAGCATTAAGGGCATTAAAGCAAAACATGGCACCTTCAAGATTTCTTTTTTTGCCATAAGGACTTTGATGAATATGATTACTACACACCTTTTGAAGCAGTGACTCAGTAGCTGCACTGCATGGGGGGGCTCCAGGGAAGCTTCCCTTGTGCAGCTATACAACCTGTGGGAGCTGTTCCCCAAAATAATCCAGCTGGGTAGTGGGAGAACATAAAAGGAGACCGTGACTTTCAAACTAAATCCAGTTAAGTGTGCTATAGGGAAAATAAGATATTTCAAAACTGATCATCTTGAAGGGGCAGGGGGGATGAACAAGAGGAAAAACAGATGCTAAACCACAACAGATACTTCTGCCATAACCCTGGCCACTGCTTCCAGCCATACTAGAAGTCAGAAGTTCCACTGATTTAAAACTGTTGGAGTAAATAAACCAGAACAACTTTTCCAGACTTTTTTTTTCCTTCACAAATCTGTCTGTCTATCCATCCATCCCTGTAAAATTAAAGCAGCATCCTTTACACTGTTCTTGCCTGGGAAGAAGGTGCCAGTAGAAAATGCTTGAAAGATGTGTTGATATCAACTGTTGTGTCCCTTAAAAGATAAAAGCATTTCACCTTCGAAACACCTACCACATGCCCACCTGTTTCTTATACCAGTAAAACATCTTGGGCACTGTTGGAAAATTACCCTAAAACAATCAAGACTTTGCAGGTAGATCAGTGGAATCACATCCACTCTCATTAGAGATAAACACTCTCAAGTCAGGTTAATTTCTAATTCATTAAAAAAAAAAACAAACAACAATAAACCAACCTTAATTAAGCTGAAGGGCTAGTCCATTATGTTCTACATGAGACTACCAATACAGCTCTCAGATGATTTTATACCACAACAGGACTCCAGAATTGTCCCTTGCGTATGCATCTAGTCACTCATAAGGCAGAGAATTTTCATCTTATAGCCAATAGCAGTTTGGAGTATTTGGGTACCCAGCACCTGCATCCCACTGGGCTGGAGAGGAGGAAGCACAGCTTTCCTCCAACCCATCACCCCACAGCAAAGGTGGGCACAAGAACAGCAAGCACCAGCCCCAGTTTCTTGCATAAGCCTTTGGGCAGAGGAGAGGCAGGAAAAGGGCTGAGCCCAGCCTGGGGCTGTAGAGACCATGAACCATCCCTCTGCCTACAAACCTGCATCAATAACCTCCTCCTCTTTGCTCATTTGTCTTCCAGTCCCAGACAGGACTTCCAGCTGACAGTCCAGACCTTCCCACCAGTCCTTCTCTGAAGATCTTTTAATGGGAGCTCGTTTAGGCTTCTCAGCCTAAATTGCTTTTCACTGGGCTTCCTTCTAAAATTGTTTCGTGAAACAGATCTGCTCCAGGTGGGAAGTTCTGAGGAGGTTGACAGCTCATGCTGAGCACCTGGAAACCCTCTTGAGATGAAAAGTGCTGGCTCTTCCCTGAAGGAGCTGGCCTCTGGGGGCAGGGTGGAGACCAGGGTTACTGGTAATTAGCAGGGATGGCCGGCATCTGCCAAGAGGTGCCACACAGATACTGTGTGACAAATCCATGGGGACAGCCAGGCAGAGGAGAGCCTTTGTCTTAACACCTGGGATCTGCTTAGTTTTGAGATCACACCCCACTTTTGCCTGGCAGGGAGGTGCTGGTGTTGCAGTGAAATCCCCATGAGACTACAGGGGGCTGCAACCCAGAGCAGATCTCATTATCATGCACCATTAGCAAGGCTGGTCAGAGTGGAAAGGACACACTGGGCTTCTCTCCACTGCAACCGAGACCACCCATGGGATGGAGAGCAGCTCCCATTGCTCACGGCTTCCACCTGGCTCTTGCTTTTGCTCCAGCAAGGAGCAAGTGTAAACTGTCTCCTGCTATCACCAGCTGGGGTTTGTGGAGGGTGAGTTGTGTCAGACCCGTCCAGACACCTCCAGTGGTGGAGCCACTGGCTTTGCAGAGAGGGAAAAAGCAGGAGACAACATATTTTGATGTTAGTAAGACTTTAGGTGTTGTTATGGATAAAACTTTGTAATAGGGAAGTCTGGGGAACAATTGTAGAGTGAACACTGTAAAGGGAGTGCACAGAGTATATTTACTGATTGCTCAGGTCAAAACAGAGAGGGCCCAAAATTGTTAACCCCTTCAGGTATTCTGTCTGGAGATAACAGCAAACAGGAGGAGCTGGCAGCACACTTGAGAATGGGATTATGATTCAAAATGGTCTTGAGAATCTGGAGAAAACATCTGGAAAAAAACCCCTGAACATAAATCAAAAGAAGTGAGAGTGAGGTGGGATAGGATAATCAGCTGGACAAGTGGAGGGTGGAGAGGAGGAATGTCTATAGAAAGGTGCTTTTGAACATAAGCCATGATCTGGGTTACTCATGCCTTGTTGGGCAGTGTAAAACAGGTCCCTACATGGTTCCTGCTGCTCTGCACTGCTTTTCAAGATAGATAAGAAGCCCTCAGAGAGCTCTGTGATCAGCTGGGGAGCAAAGTGATCAGGGAGGGGTTGGTAAAGGACCTGAGATAATTTTGTGTAGGAAAGGGAAGACTGATGAGATGTCTCAAGTACAGAAAGGGCGGTGATGGAGACCTGGGATTGTGCAGGCAGGATGAAAAGCAATGCAGTGCAATGGGGGCAAGGGTAGTCTGGGATAGATAGGGGGAAACACCTCTATCCCAGCTATCAGGACAGCAGAAACCAGTGTCAGCACTGCAGTAGTGGGTCCTGGCAAGGAAAAAGTGCCAGAAGAGCCAGGGCAGGGCTGGTGTCACCTCCCCATGCCCCTTCCTCTCACCTCCTCCCTCCCAGCCCACTAAAAACTCATGTTCCCTGTAGCTCAGGCAACAGATCAATGCTGAGGATTAGCTGCCTGACGTGGTAGGTAAGAGTAAACACTGGTGAGCTTATTGTGAACTTATTGTGAGCTTGTCTTCGTGTCCAGAGCTCACTGATGCCTGCCAGTTTGCAGACACTGACCATGGTGGTTTGTAGCATGGAGACACTGCACCTGCAAAATTGAGTGACCAAGAGACAGCCATGGTGCCTGGGTCCCAGTATTCCCATTTCTATTACTGTCCCTTAGCCCTGCGTGGTGCTGTAAACTGCTGGAGAGATTGAGGCTTTTCCTAGAGCTACCAGAGCGGAGATGAGACTACAAAATTATTCCATTTCTGCATGCCAAAGGCACAGACGATTATAATTTCACTCCTGACTCCTACTCATCCCGCCTCATAGAGATCAGATTAATCGTGGCACATGATCAAAGAGATTGAAATGAAGAAACCAATAACCAAACGGCTGCCGTTAGCCTGCTGCAAAACTGGGATGGAGATAAGGACTGTAATTCTGCTACGAGTGAGCCTGGGCTCAGCAAGGCAAGGCGGTGGATACGGAGCTAACCCCCTGTCTTTTAATCCCCACAAAGGCTCCAGCTGCCCCGTGTCGATGTCAGCTCTGCTATCACAGCAAGAAAAAAGCTTCCCCACCTTTTGAGAAAGTAAAAGCAAAGTGCGAGACCTGTGAAATGAGCAGAGCCGTGAAGAGACTCCACCGTATGGCAAACGCGTGTGGCGGCCTGGAGCACTTGCTGAAGCTCCTGGGCACAAAGCCCAGCACTTCCCCAGGTGACTGCACATGGGCCAGCTGCAGCCCCCATAGCACCTTCCCGTGCAGCTGAGCACCAGCAACACACCCTAAATGGGTTCCTAAATCCATCACCCTGCTCATGGGACAGAGCGGTTGCTTTAACGAGGGGTTTGTACCTTCCCAGAGAAACTTGGCAGTGTGGGGGACGTGTATCCTACCCGTCCTCCTCCTCCTCACCTGTTCCCAGCACACCACCCACAGACCCCGCCGGCCACCCTGTGCAGTTCCTCGGAGAGCTCCACCAAAGCAGAGCCAGATGGAGCTGCCAGCTCGCCCCACGAGATGGCACAGGCTCCACAAGCCGCCTCTTCCCAGGGCTGCCTACTCCTGCGTGGGAGGTGTAAGCAAGGCACGTGTTGCCTACTCTGGCGAATGGTCCTCCAGCGTGTCCCAGTGCTGGCACTGAAGCCCATGCATGGTGGTCCTGCAGAGGTAGCTAGCATCAAAGCCAGCTCAGATAAGCACCATGTCACCTCTTCCAAATGCCCTCTGAGTGGGGAGTAGTTCAAGGCAAAGCATGGTGGCTGCCAACCCAGAAGCAGAGGGTTTTTGTGGTCACCCTGCTGTGTGGTCACCTCTGTGTGCACAAAAGCCCTGGCCACAGACCCTGTCCTCACCCATGCCTGTGTTGAAGTGGTGCCAGCAGCAGCATTCCCAGCTTGGGAAGTGAAATTCCTGGGAAGACCCTCCTCTTTGCAGACTCCCAATTTTTATTCCCACTTACAACTTTTTGAGCACCATGAGAAAGAGCATCCAACCCCATCCCTTAGAGCTATCCGTCCCAGGCATCCCATGGGATCTGCTGCCTCGAGAACAGGCTGGCTGGTGGCAGGGAAAGATGTCACCTGCTGTAGGACTCATCTCCATGTGGAGACGAGGTGTTTGTGCACAGTGAGAAGAGCCAGGAGCACTGTGGGCTGGTGGCTGGGACAAATTCCATTTCCTTGAGTAAAATCCCATCTTGAATCCCCAGCATTTTGCCATCTTTGTTGTCGTCCTGAGCTCGCTGCAACCAGTGTTGCTGGGAAAGCCACCTTTGGAAGATGGGGAGCAGCCAGTAGGGCCGTGGATTTGCAGCGCAGGAAGCTGAGCGCAGCCTCTCGTGGGCTGCACAAGGTGGCGCAAAGCAGAGACTCGCACGTCTCGCTGCCGCTGCCACAGATCCGGCTGTCTCGACACATTTCTGGGAAGCTTCATCTGTGCTGGAGATGTGTGTCTGGCCTCAGCAGCCTCACTGACTGGGGAGGAGACTGGGATGCTTGGAGATGCAGCACTTCCATGTGGAGGGAGCCCACAGAAACACCTTGTCCTGCTGTATCTTCATGCTGGGCTTGCAGGGATCAGATGAACCATAGGGAAAAATCTCTGGGAAAGAGACAAAAAAATCCTTTCACAGAAAAAGTAGGAGGGGTGGATGCCACTCTGGACCCCAGGGATGATGCACAGGAGGCTGTCACCTCCTCAGGAGCCTGCCAGAGCAGGACATGGCATGGTGCAGTGCCAAGGGTGGCATGGCATGCCTGGGGAGGCTTTGACATGCCCAGGGTGGCTATGACAGGCCCAGGGGGCTATGGGCTGTATGTTCCTGTGCCAGCAGAGCTGGAGCATCATTCAACACAAGGACCTCCAGGCCATGGGCAGCTTCCTCACTCTTCCTTTATCTCTTCAGCCCAGGCCAACACAAGATGCAACTTTTAATGACATGAATCCAGTTTGGCAGCTACCATCACTCGCCACTGCAGAGCCATGTTTGGCCCTCTCAGCTCTGCTCTGCTCATGGTCTCTGCACCATTTCTATCTGGGCTGGCTGCAGCCTACAACCTTGGGCTGCTATCCAAGCAGCTGAACCCAGGGTGCTCTTTTTAATGCAGTTGTTTTTGCACCACTGTGGGTGCACAGGAAGAGGGGAAGCACTGCCTTCATCTGAGGGATGTGGACTTGGTCCATCAGCTGTGATGGTGGCCTCTGCCACACCCGGTCTGCAGCCACCACCTCCACCAGCAAGAGGGTTTAGGAGGTACTGTCCATTGTGAGCAAGGGTGGTGGCTGTCACCTGCAGCAGGTCCCACAGGTGATGCCAGACATGGAAATAAAACAAATACACAAGAAAATCCCTTTCGCCCCCTCTCTGCCGGCCTTCGCCCAGGATCTGGGGCGCATCCCTCCTCTGAATCAGCTTTCTCCATGGTAACAGATGGATGTCGCAGCCCCATCCCCCTTGGTGATGCTGGGGCGGGCGGGCAGGAGACAGATGGCAACGGAGGGGAAAAGGGTCCAGATCCTCCCGAGTGGCAGAAATTGCAGGAATCCCTGATTAGTGGAGCCAAGACTCTGACCCAGAGCTGTGGGAGGGAGGGAAGGCGAAGGCGCGTGGCTCTGCCGAGCCCGGAATAGCAGAGCAGCTGTTAAGTTGCCGCTTGTAATTATTACAGCATATGGGAGGAAAGAAAAACTCTCAAGGGGAGCAAAACAAATAAGGAAAAGACGGGCTGCTGCGGGGCTGAGCCGTAGGGAAGAGCAGCATTCGGCACCGTGGCAGGTCCCCACCAGGTGGCAAGGGCATCGGGGGACATGGCTGAGACAGCAATTCCCATCCACTGCCCCAGCAGGAATTTGGGTGCATCCCAGCAGCCAGTGGCACCCTGGGCTGCACCCCAACAGCATAGCCAGCAGGTGAGGTGGGGATCCTGTCCCTCTGCTCACAGTACTCTGGGGAGACCCCCTGCAGTACTGGGTCCAGCTCTGGAGTCCTCAGCACAGCAGAGTCAGGGACCTGTTGGAGCAGGGCCAGAGGAGCCCCAGCAATGCTGGGAGGGCTGGAACCCATCTGCTGGGAGGCCAGGCTAGGTGATCTGGGGGTGTTCAGCCTGGAGAAGGCTCCAAAGAGACGTTCTGGTAGCCTTTCAGTGCTTCAGGAGGCATGTCAGAAAGATGAGGACAGAGTTTTTAGCAGGGCCTGTTGGGACAGGACAAGGGGTGATGGTTTTAAACTAAAAGAGGAAGATTTAGACTGGAAAGAAGGAAGAATTTTTTTACACTGAGGGTGGTGAGACCCTGACCCAGGTTGCCCAGAGAGGTGGTTGCTGCCCCCCATCCCTGGAACCATTCCAGGTGAGGTTGGCCAAGGCTATGAGCAACCTGCTCAAATTGCAGATGTCCCTGCTCAGTGCAGGGGAGTTGGACTAGAAGAGCCTGAAATATCCCTTCCAACCCAAATCATTCTATGGTTCTGTGATTCTTTTTACATCCAGGCTGTTCCCTGGGTATCTGCTGTTGGCTACAACTGGAGATGATGCTGGAGCAGGGGTGAGGGTGACAGGGTTAGGATTAACTCTGCAGAAGTAATCTTATGCTCACTTATAGTCACCTCTCTCCTGCTTTGGACCTGTGTTCATTTTCTGCCTACTGCTGCATTCTCCCCAAGAGCATCATGAATATCCTCAGAGCAGGGAAGTTGGCATCTTCCTGCTCACTCAGACCAACACCTGGGTGACCCTTGATTTCTTCTCCCAAGCCTGGGAGATGTCCCTCAGCTCTGGTACCTGTCTGGACACGCAGCACCTGCAGCTGTTGAACAGCAATGGTGCTGCAAACGAAGCCATGGCAGAAGCACTGGAAATAGGAAGAACGGTTCAAGCTCTGTGATCCAGAACAGGAATAAATTGCATGTGGCAGGAAACAGCCACAGCACCCGTTAAATAAACCAGTCAAACCCTGCTGGCATCCCGGGATCCTTGCCCAGACAGGCACAATGCTTGGAGAGCAAAGGACCAGCTCTGCAGTGAGCACATATGAGATAATCCCAGTGAAAAAACAGGGAGGCAACACTAGTTTGCACCAGCTGGGAATCTGGCCTGATGCTTTTGTAAAGCACCAGCCCTTCCAGAAGGACTGTCCCCCCACCCCACATACCCTGGGACTGCTCAAGAGTTTGCCTGGACAGAAATAATAGTACTTCTGCTGCCTTCCTGCAAGGCTGACCCTGCTGGTATGAGGTGACCTGCCAACACAGCTGAACCTGGAGGAGTCCCCACGGCACCAACACATCACAAGAGAGGGAGCAGAGAGGCTGAGATCTGCAGAGCTGCTCAGTCCTTGTCTCCTGTGTCTGCAGTGACCCAGGGGCAGGGAGGTGCTGTGGCAGGGCTCGTAGGGGCTGTTCCCTGGGGTAGGACACAGCTCAGGGCATCTGGGATGGTGGGATTCTCCCCAGGGGACTGTGCTGGCTCGAGCAGGAGCCAGAAATCCTGCCAAGAGCTGCAAAGGGAGGAGGAGCACATTTGCAGCTCTTTGCTGTTTCCACATTGTCCCTGGCTTGGCAGAGCTGGGGCTGGCCAGGGTTGGCTGGTGAGGCTCTTACAGCCTGAACAATCCCCCTGGTTTGACCTCCCTTGACCTCTGCTTGGGCTCAGGGCAGGATGGCAGCGATGCCACCCCCAAGACATTGGGAGGTTTCTGGCAGTCCCCACACTGGAGGCCAGTAGCTTGGCTCTCTGCCAGCACAGGCTGGTCTTCAACCTGCTGGGCTACACCTTTGAGGGCTTTGCCCACCCAGCCATGCACTCGAGGTGTGGTGCCCAGCAATGGCAATGCCTTCTGAGGAGGTGGTTGTAAAACGCAGCCTGGTCCCAAAGACAATCCCTCCTCCTCCTTCTCTTTACCTTCCTCTGTCAATCTCTCTTAACCTTGTTTGATCTTAAGGTAGTATCACCTTTTCCCTATAAGTTTTTCCATGGTTTTCCACTAATCTAATGCAAAGGTTTGTTTGTGGGTTCCTTCTTCTCCCACACTGTTATTTAAAAAAAAGATGGGATTGAGCAATAGCAGTTGAAAGGGGAAGGTACCTCTCGTCTTCTTCAAACACATCCAAACTGACACTAGATAAAATACAAGGGTCAGGACAAATCAGGGAAAAAGATAGGTTTATAT
>JAOEGS010008126.1:0-11472 GCA_025447755.1 Corythornis vintsioides
TGACTTGGTCTAGGTGATCCTGCTCTGGCAGGGGGGTTGGACTAGATGATCTTCTAAGTCCCTTCCAACCCCTAATACCTGTGAATCTGTGAATCTACACTGTATTCCAAGCCTTTAGCATTCTCTTACCCTTTTGTGAAAGTTGCACTCTGCGTGTTAAAAGTTAAGGCAACAAAGGCAAACCTCTTTTATATCTGATATCTTTAATGCATGAATAACACTTTAATTTGTGAATGAAATAGCATGAGTGACATACTGTAATTGTATTATTATTGTATTTCCAAAGTCTCTTCCAAGGAGTTTTGGAAGTAACTGGGAGTTACTGGAAAGAAACCTTTAATTCACTTTGTTATTCTGGATTGTAATTGCCAATGAATATTTAAATTAATATAAAATCTCATTTTGAAGCAGAAGTCCAAATCACCACAGTCAAAATCTGAAATAGAAAAATTGAACAAAGAAAGAACTGCTGGTCTATCTTAATGAGAAAAGAGTTACAGGTTTTTTCTGCCAATTACTAGGGATTATGCTGGGCTTCTATATCTAGTACTAATAATCAATAAGACAATAACTGCTGTTTATGAAATTAATAAATTTCAGGTATTTAAGCAAAGTGTTCTGAAGAGCTACTAAAACTGAAAAATGAATGCTTACTACCCATCTAAAACAATGTAATCATACTAATAGCATAAATACCATTATATTTTACTATTGAAATAACTAATTGTGAGAAAATTGCAAATGCACAATATCAAAGTCATAAGGTCATCCTACTGACACATGAGGAATGCATTTCTGAGGTGGAAAAGCTGTTTGGATAAGTTGGAAGGCTGTGATGGCTTTAAAAAATGTCATTTCCCATTTTCAGCCTTTCCCAAGAATGGGAACTCAAAGAAGAAAAATTCACAGTTGTGTATTTTGCTTGCCAAAAATGCAAATGTAATTACTATCTGTGAACAGAGGACACATGATGTCACTGCTGATAAATATAATGATTTCTTCGAAGTACAGGCTTCTAGAGCTCTGAGTCAAATTCATTTGCAATGTCTATCTCTGCATGAGCATAATAAGACACACATCAGTTGTATCAGTACCAATAGAAACATAGACAAAGAAATAACATTCTTTTAATAGGTGATTGTGGCATTGGAGTTGACACAAATGTTAAGACATTATAAAATGTTAAGACATTATGAAATGTTAAGACATTTTGAACTAGGGATTCAAAAAATGTCTCTTAACTCTTCTCAAGCACAAATCTCTGGCCCTTAAAGTATTGGAAACATATGTCAGCTATTAAGTCTCTAGTCATAATATTGCCAAGCATAAAAACAATGCCTGTGCCAATACTGACTCAGTCAGTTTATATGTTTTCTCAAATGTCTTGGACGCTTGGATCATGAGCTGCTGAGGAGGGAAATTATTTCAAATTTTAAAATTCTGTTTCTAAAGTACAAAAAAAGAACTGAGACATTTGAAAGCTGTCATAAAAGTGGATCTACTGTATTGAATACCTTGTGGACATAACAGTGAAGATGCTTACTATGCAAGACGTAAAACAAAGAGCAGCAAGAGTGACTTAAGCAGAATGGGTTTTTTCCTTGTCACAGAAAAGGCATGCATCCACAATCTCATTACCTGATTCATACATACATTTATACTTATAAAGACTAAAAAAAAGTCAGGAAAACACTGTTTTCCTGTCTGGAGAGAAACATATAATGTTCCTAGTAGACTGCCAATTCCTCTTTTCATCCCTGTTTTGTAGAAAGAACACAGTTGAGTCTGGTTAGACTTTTTCAGAACCTCTAAAAAAATTAAATAGTGAAATAATGTACATTAAAGAGTAACTAAATCCATAGAAATTTAGAGAGGAAAGGAACAAGAACTAGAATATGAGCCAGGAATTAAAAGCTATCTAAACCCACTTATAAATAAGCATTTGTTTAATTTATGGTATAGAGTTTCTTCCATTTAAATAAGCAGAAGATTTGTTTCCAAGTAAACAAGATGTCAGGAATGGCTTAAACAGAGTATATTTGGAAATGTAGCCTGTATTCCATTAATTGTTTAACATCCAGGTGGTATTCAAGAGATAATAGGGACTATAGGCAATTAAATTATTATAGAAATATAGGATATATCAACTTACAGAATTTACTAGTGGTTTAAGACTAAAGTAGTAATGTAAAATTGAAAGACACATGAAGAAAACCTGAAACTCATCTGTAAGCATTAGCAACACCTCCTTTAATGTCCCTTTAAGCCTAGCTGCCTAGCTACAAACTATTTTCATGCTGTACTTTACAAAAATATGCCCAAGTCTTCTGTATATTTATTATTTCTTTAACATTGCTGAACATGCTTAAAAGAAAACGTGAAAAAATGAATATGGGTGGAGAAGGAAATTTGGTTATCCATCTTCAGCAAGGGATCCCTACAAGGTCTTAGTTCTACTTCCAGTCTGAAAGAACATATGATGATTTTTTTACCACTTGCCATTGTTGACCTACATAGGGTGACTGTGTTTGTTTCATTTTTCTAGCCAAAAAAGTAAGCAAGAATAGCAACAAAGGACTAGTATGGCCTTTATTACTGAAAAACACCTGTTGATGAGTATAACCAGAATATCTAACAGCAGACATACTGCTGTTACAGTTGTTCTTTTGCAACTTGACATCTTTATTTGTCATAATTAAATATATTTCATTTTACCATTATTGTGTCAGAGCTACCTTAAATAGTAGTATTAGACTCCGACTACAAGTGAAGCCCCACATCATATTTCTGCCTTTAAAATTGGCATGTATCTGTTAACAATTTTTTTTAATGCAATTTTAGACAGAAAGGACTAAAAATTATAAAAAGCTTTATGTAAGAATTGGATAAGACCTATTTAGCATTTGTGAAATAGCATGTCAGTCTACTGGATGTCCTTCCTATGTTGGGGGCTGATCTCTTAGAGACTAGCTCTGGGGAAGAAGACCTAGGGGTCCTGGTTGACTAGAGGATGACCATGAGCCAAGAATGCATCCTTGCGGCCAAAAAGACCAATGCATTAAGAAGAGTGTGGTCAGCAGCTCAAGGGAGGTTCTCCTCCCTCTCTACGCTGGTGAGGCCCCACTTGGAATAACGTGTCCAGTTCTGGGCATCCCAGTTCAAGAAGGACAGAGAGCTACTGGAGAGAGTCCAGTGCAGGGCCACCAAGATGATTAAGGGAGTGGAGCATCTCCCTTATGAGAAGAGGCTGAGAGAGCTGGGGCTCTTTAGCCTGGAGGAGACTGAAGGGGGACCTCATCAATGTCTATAAATATGTTAAGGGTGAGTGTAGGGAGGATGGAGCCAGACTCTTCTCAATGTCATCAAGTGTTAGGACAAGAGGCAATGGGTGCAAGTTGAAGAAGAGGTTTAGGGTGAACACAAGAAAAACCTTTTTCACAGTGAAGGTGACAGAGCTGTGGAACGGGCTGCCCAGGGAGATTGTGGAGTCTCCTTCTCTGGAGACATTGAAGACCCGCCTGGATGCATTCCTGTGTGACTTGGTCTAGGGGATCCTGCTCAGGCAGGGAAGTTGGACTAGATTATCTTCCTAGGTTCCTTCCAATCCTTAACATTCTGTTGTTCCTATGTATGTTGCAATATACAGATAAAGAAGTAATCATATGCAAAGCATGGAAAATAAATAAACACATGAATCAAGAATGAGAACTAAAATGCAAAACAAAAAGACGAGTTTTGTTTTCTAAAAATTTGCCATTATTGCTTGGAAAAACTTGCCCTCTCCTTTACATTATACTAGGCATAGACACTGAACTGCTTTGTCTCCACTGGCCTCATGGTCTAGTTACATTTCATTGGAGCTTTGCCCACAACCTGATAATCTTCAGATTTACATGGGGAGAAGACATGAGAATGAACAGTGCTGTGAAGACAAGATTGTATCATCAGGAAAAATTAGAGTGGTTTGTTTCTGCACTAAAGCAGGCACCAGAGAACTACATTGTGTTCTTGCATGCACTGAAGAAAGAATTTAGGTGTGAGTCATGTTTTAACCCCAGAAAGCAGCTACACACCATGTGGCTGCTCACTCAGTCCTCCCCATCTCAGTGTGATGGGAAGAATTGAAAAAGAAAACCAGCTCAAAAACATCATAAGCTGTTGTCATAACAGTTTAAAAACTGAAGTAAAAAATAACAACAAATTATAATAATAACAATTGCAATGAAAAGGAATATAACAAAAAGAGAAATAAAGCCTAAGAAGAGACAAGTGATGCACAATGCAATTGCTCACCACCCACTAACTGATGTCCAAGCAGTGATTCACACACCAGCCAACTCCCCACAGTTTGTATTCTGCACATGATGTTATAACAGTAGGGAATATCCCTATGGCTAGTTCAGTTCAGCTCTACTGTCTGTGTTTACCCTGATCTACTTGTGTACCTGACTACTACTATAGCATGGAAAGTTGAAAATTCCTTGATCCCTTAGCAACAACTGAAAATATCAGTATATTATCAGCATTCTTCTTGTTCTGAATCCAAAACATGGCACAATTCTAGCTAATGAGAAATTAATTACTAAGAAGAGAAAATAAGCTCTATCCCACCTTAAACCAGGATAGTATATTTTTTCTGGATGGAGCTTGAAATAAAATGTCTCAGAGGATTCTTTGCTGGAGTGAAACTGCCATTTCATCTCTTTTGCATGGTTTGCAGTATTTTTGTTTGCTTAGAAAAAAAACCCATTTATTATTTCAAGACAGCAGTTCTTAGATTTGGATTTTATGTTTGCAAGTCTAATACACTGTAAAAAGATGCAGAGTTGGCACCATCCCAAAAGATCATATTGTCAAGAAAAAATAGTAAAAATTTTCTAAAATCACAGACTCATCTTGAAATGGCCATCAAAAAAGCTAACGGCATACTGGGCGCCATTAATAAACATACTGAGAAAAAAGCAGGCATAATTTTACCACTGTACAAAAAATTTTGTGTATTCTCATCTTGAATACACATTGTTGTGTATTCATATTGTTGTATTCCTGTTGTGTCATCTGGTCTCCGTATTTCAAGGACACAATGGTGTTTAAGAATACACATTGAACAGCAGCTAATCTGATCAATGGAAGGGGTAGCTGCATTTTTAGGAAATTTTGAGAAGTCTTCAGTTTGTACAGGGAAAGTCTGAGGAGGTTATGACCAAGCTTTACAAAATTTCCCCAAATATCGCAATGACAGAACTAAGGGACATTTGTTAAAACCTGTAAGACACTACTTTAATTTACAGTAAAGAAAGTTATTTCCTACATAACTGAAAAGGTTCTCATAAGTTTGGGGGAAAGACAGTGTCAGCAAATTTAAAAATACTAGATGAATACATGGCCCTTTAATAAACTCTAAAGTTAACAGGCAAGGATAGACCATGTAACAGCCATAATACAACAATAGTAAATGCAGGGCAGTATGATGGGAATTAACTGCAGAAATTGGACAGGATTGTTCTCCTGTTGCTGCAGGTGAAGGCAGAATACTAGGTTGGATAGATCATTGATTAGGCCCAGTAGGACACACTTTATATTTTTAGAACATGGAATACTTGTTCACCTCAAACCATACTCTTAATTCACTAAAGAAAATAGTATTTGTTTCCAATTAATTTTATAAAAATAACAGTTTAATAGAACAGATTCTGGAAAATCATGTAATACTATGCAGGCTTCCTGCACTGATGCTGGTAGAACAACAAATATACCAGCTCAAATTTCTAAGGTCATCATGATTTGAGGCCCATATGCTTATGAAAGCCCATTTTGTTAATTTAAGTCACCTACAAATTCCATCAAAGTCAGACTTCCAATCTGCATGTTTTGTTTAGTATTCAGAAATCCCCCAGTTCTACATATGATACTTGGTACTTCAGAATGCCCTTGAGATTGGACACTGCAGTTTGCATTGAACTTTCCCATTAGACTGAACTCATCAACTTTAACTACTAGAGATGTAGTTGAAAATTATTTCATGTCCTATCCTTCTTTTGTTCCAGAATAGTTTCATAATCTATGGCGACAGGGGACATGTAATATTGGCAACAACCATCAATGGCCACTTGCCTCCCATAATCAATCAAATTACTGTAGAGGAAAACAGCTTAACCCAGTACAGGAGTAAACCACCTTAACTATTCCATGTTTAGGGCTGGAAGGGACCTCCAAAAGTCATCTAGTCCAGCCCCCCTGCAATAAGCAGGGACACCCTTAACTAGACCAGGCTGCTCAGAGCTTTGTCCAACCTTACCTTGAATATCTCCAGAGATGGTGCCCCAAACACCTCCCTGGGTAGACTATTCCACTGATCCACCACTCCCAACATAAAGTACTGATATACAGCCTAAATATACTCTAATTTAAACCCATTACCCTTCCTCCTTTCACTACAAGCCTTGTAAACAGCTCCTCTCCAGTCTTTCTGTAAGCCCCCTTCAGGTACTGGAAGGTGGCTATAAGATCACCTCTGAGCCTTCTCTTCTCCAGGCTGAACAACCCCAGCTCCTTCAGCCTGTCCTCATAAGAGAGATGTTTCAGCCTCTGATCATCTTTGTTGCCCTCCTCTGGACCCACTCCATCAGGTTCATGTCTTTCCTGTGTTGAGGGCTCCAGAACTGAATGCAATACTCTACGTGAGGTCTCACCAGAGCAGAGTAGAGGGGCAGAATCACCTCTCTCGATCTGCTGGCCACATTTCTCTTGATGCAGTCCAGGATGCAATTGTCCTTCTTGGCTGCAATTGCACACTGCTGGCGCATGTCCAGCTTCTCATCCACCAACACCCCCAAGTCCTTTTCTGCAGAGCTGCTTTCCAGCACCTCAATTCCTAGCCTGTATTGATAGTGAGGGTTGTTCCAACCCAGGTGCAGGACCCTGCACTTAGTTTTGTTGAACCTCATGTGGTTCACCTGGGCCCACCACTCCAGCCTATCCAGGTCCCTTTGGATGACATCCCATCCCTCCAGCTTTTCAACAGCACCACTCAGTTTGGTGTCATCTGAGAACTTGCTGATGGTGTTCTCAATCTCATTGTCAGTATAATTAATGAAGATATTAAACAGTACAGTTCCCAGTACAGACCCCTGAGGGATGCCACTTGTCACTGTTCTCCATATGGACATCAAGCCATTGACCACCACCCTCTGGATGTGACCATCCAGCCAATTCCTTATCCACAGTACAGTCCACTCATCAAATCCATATTTCTCCAACTTGGTGAGTAAGGATGTTGTGGGAGACCATGTCAAAAGCCTTGCAGAAATCCAGATAGATCACATCTACAGGTCGTCCTCTGTCCATGGATGTAGTCACCTTATCATAGAAAGCCACTAGATTCGTCAGTCAGAACCTGCCCTTGATGAAGCCATGTTGGCTGTCTTTCATCAGCCCATTGTATTCTATTTGTCCTGTTAGATCCTCTAGGAGAATCTTCCCCATGATCTTCCCAGGCACAGAGGTTAAGTAAGAACAGAAGCATTTTTCTACAGAATACCACAGACTGAATTATTGGATCATCAATCTCTGCTCTCAGGGGCACTAGAAAGACTGGTAAGTGGTCTTTGCTGGTCAGACGACCCTAATTTCCTAAACCAGGAAACCCTAATTGCCCTATTTTACAAAAAAAATAAAGACAGAGGAAGCCAACCCACAAAGTATGTATATAAGCATCAATCTAGACATATCAGACAGAAAGGACTGTGGCATAAAGATGGCAGTACTCCTGAGGCTTATTAGTTCTTTGACCTAGTTGTATGAATCATGGAAAAATAAAGTTCTGAAATCTGGTCAATTGCTCCTTTTCCAGCCAGCAAGCTGTTTTCCAGCAATGCTGGACTGCTTGTCTTGTCAGTTACTCTCTTCAACTTTCAAAAATTTAATTCCAGTCTTCTAAAATAGTATTTCTTTATAAGTTCAGCATTTTCATTAATTAAAAGCAAAACAAACAAACAAACAAAAACCCAACTAATCAAACAGAGAAAAAAAACCACAAAAGCAAACAGAAATATAACTTTTTATTTGGAACACTGCTGTTCTACTGTTTAGCGGCAAATAGTCAAGAAATAGGAGTAATATGCTCAATGAAATGCTTGAACTCCTGTGCTAAGCTTTTACCTTACAGTGAATAACTGTTATTTCTTCTCACGAATAACAAGACAAATCAATCATCTTCACTTGACAGTCCATACCAGCATTTATCCCTTCTAGACTATTCCCAGAAAGGTTTTGATTCATAACTGTACTTCACAATCACATCCTGAAGTTAGAAATTAGTGTGAATGAGTGACAGAATTGAGCAGCATTCTTGTAACAGGTAATATTACTTATGTAAGTCACCTTCTTATTTTGCATAAAATCTGCTTTTACTTCTGTCACTATAATGTCAAAAGAAACTTTCTTTCAGCTCACCATGAATGTTGCTTGCTTGGGAAGTATGGGTAGAGTGGGCTGGCCTGATCTGCCACCTCCCCAGAGGTGGCTGGGAGCTGAGCTTGATGCAGGGCAGACTGGGCTCTCCCTCTCCTTTCTTTCTGCCTTCTGCACTCCAGTTTTGCTCTGGTGTCTGTCTTGCTTTGCTCCATGCTGCCTGAGAACTGCATGTACTTTGTCTAGTGAGCCTCCAGGGACCCCCCTGAGAGCCACCTCCAAGCTCAGGTAGGTTTCCAAATGGCAGGATAACAAAGGATTCCCAATTCACAATTAGCAGAACAGATATTCTCACAACATTATAATTAAAGGCATCATCAACAAAAGGGAGGCAGGCAAGTATTTTAGACAGAATACTTAGTGTCAATAATCTTGCACATATCACATACAAGGGTTTGTTTTTATTTCTTGGGAATGAGTTGTTTTTTTTCTTCAAGAATTAGTGCAAGCAGTAAAAAAAATAAATAATTGAAAGGCAAAAGAATTAATCAGAAAGATACTGATTTATTTGCACAGTGGCATGTAATAATTAAAGTAGGTGTTTTAGCTCAGTATCTTGGAGACACCATGCAAAGTATAAAAGTTTAGCAATGTACAGTTCACCAACAGGGTATTACTTTATTGCATTTCAATATAGAGCCACTTTTTACAGCAGCTATTTCAGCAAAACACTTAGAAGCCTGAGTACAACTCTTTAGCTTGAGTAGTATAGGGGTTTTTTTACTATTATTTTATTTTACTACACAATGGTTTTAGTAAAAGATAAATGGAAAAAATTACTGCAGTAAAGGTAGTATTGACATGCTTTAACTCAGAAACAATACTTCTTGAAACATGTTTTCTACAGGCTACTGTTAATGATATATATTCTCTCACAAATAAATGTATTTAGTTACTAGTATATGACATAGCAACATATCAGCTATTTCTTTCTAAGCGAAGACTACATTTAAAAAATGCATCATTTTACATCAGTTAAGTATAGCCCTGAACAATTAAGTATATTATGCACATATTAAAATGATGGTAGTTTTATTTTTTAATAAAGGGAGGGAAAAAGAAGTGTAAGACATTAAAAGAAAAGAGGAATTAATTTCACATATGCAACAGAAATATCTCTTGAGATTCTCACAAGAAAAAAATAGTCAAAAGAGAGAATTTTCTGATTATTGAGTGAAAAAAAATCTTCAAGAAAGCCATGCACACTGACCACTTCTACAGGCTCTTTCTAGTCCTCATTAAATGCATGAAGCATAACAGCATGGCCTCACATAAGCTGCTATAGTGTGTCTCCTCTCAGGACATTTAGCTTTCTACCAGTCTATTTAGGCAGCAAAACTACATGTAAGTATCCCAAAATAGCTTGCACAAACTATAGCTTAATTTTGTCCTTTAGAACTACAAGCTTTATATTAAAATTTTGTTCCTGAAATAAAGCTATTGAAGATTTTTAGATATATGCAAGGACTGAATCTGACTGCTGAATGGGAAAAAAATTATGTAACTGCTACACACAGTATTGTACAAGAAAAAGTGAAATAATTTTGTTTCTTACAACTTGTGAAACTCGGCAACTGAACTTATTCAATAATCATGCAAAATCAATCAAGTCAAAATTAAAGCCCGTGACTTTCTTGGGACACATTTGTGTCTCATAATAGGAAGGGGAGCTTGAAAGAAACAAACCAAACACATTACCCCATAGTGTCGGCAGTCCTTAAGGAGCTGGTAGATCGGGATCTTGGCTTCATAACAATGCTCATTTTGAAAAATTCCTCCAGTAGTTCTTACAGCAGTTGTCCTTTACAAAGATCATTCTCAGAGTATACCATTTCACTGGGTTTTTTTGTTTTGGTTTGGTTTGGTTTTTTTTGTTTGTTTGTTTTTGTTTTTTTAAATCCTCTGCTTTTTAAAGCCTTTGAAATCCGGCTCCTGTAATAATCCAGGCTGTTGAGGGAGGATTCTATCACGATGCAACTCCTTCCTTTTTTCACGCTGAATTTACTCTAGCACTGTGCTGTTAGGAAATGACACTGCTTTTCTCTTCTGTTTCTGTTGCCCTGGGAGGAACTAGTCTATTTTGAATCTATTCTCCCTGCAGGTCACATGGGATAAGAAGCTGAAAAGAGTGTCTATAATATCTTCCTTTCATTTTGACAACAACAGGTTTAAAGGTCAATCACATTAAAAAAAAAAAAAAAAAAAAAAAGGCCAAAGTAATAATAAATAAATGAAAGGAAAATATGAATATAAGTTGAATATAAGTTACAGTTACATTAGTGAGTTTGCAGGGAATTTCCAATTAGAGATTTGCTAGATAAATTAGTCTCTGCAGAGTAAGGAACACAGACTTTTCATTCCAAGTTCACTAAAAGCCTTACTTGGAAATGTAATTCTTCCCTTTCTTTCTCTCTCAACCCTTGCCTTGATACTGTGAATAAGTACTATTGTCTAAATTCACAAAACAGAAAGTATTCCTTATCTGAAAAACATTCAAACACTGTGGGGAAGTTAAGTAAAAAATAGATTCCTTGTTGACTGTTAAAGTCAAACACAGACACAGACAGCTATTGTTATAAATCACTGAAGGACAAAATACCTCAGGTAAAGAACTCCTAACATGATATCCTCCCTATTGAAATGTAGAAAGAGATCTTTTTCTGTTACAATAAATACATTCATAGTTCATGCATTACAAGCAAAACTTGTATTTATAATTTCTAGCCAAAAACTTATCATAAAAGGTTTGAGATTTAATTCCTTTAAGAAATATTAGTATTAACTTATTTACCAATTTCAACATTAGAAAAAGATGCAGTCAACTGAATAGTGAATATACCATTTATTTTATACATTTTGAATTTTTGAACTCTTTCAGAACTGTTTATAAACTGAAACAGCAAGGTTACTGCTCAACATGTGGTTACATATAAAGTAGCCATTCCTTTGTATAGTCTTTATGAGTGTTGCAGTATATTACTTCTGATGATAGTGCAGATA
>JAOEGS010008127.1:8458-19181 GCA_025447755.1 Corythornis vintsioides
TGTCCCTGCTCCCTGCAGGGGGCTGCACTAGATGCCCTTTGGAGCTCCCTTCCAGCCCTAAACATTCTATGATTCTGTGTTGGGTTGAGTGAAATAAACCACCTGAGCAAGTCCTCTGGGTTACCTTCCCCCAGAGGTAACAAGAAGGGATGGGGACGAGTCCCAGGGAGAGCTCGTGTCTGACCCAACACCACCTGACAGGCTGCACCTTTCTGCCTGAGTTGGTGACACAAACCCTGAGCTTCTCTCCTCCAACACACTCCCCTGGTTGAAAAGCTAACAGTGAAACATCTGTTGGAAACCCCTCTTTGCCCTGTGAACCTCGCTCGGGTACCTGGTCCTTCAGGTGGGTCTCTGTGCAGTACTTCCACTGCTGGAACACCTCGGACAGTTTATCCAGGCCACCGTGGTGAAAATGGAAGATCTTGTACTGGCTCTCCCTGCTTGCAACAACCAGCTGTCCACAGGTACAGGCCTCGTCGCTGTGGGACAAAACAGGGGGAGAACAGCCTGTGTTGGTTGCCCAGGGGGAAGGGGAGCAGAAAGCAAACCACAAAGAAGTGTAGCACCAAGGTGTCCCTTAAAACAGTGTTATGGCTCTGGGAGTCAATGATCCTCGTGGCTCCCTTCCAACTTGAGAGATTCTATGACACAGCCCTAGTGACTGTTTCCCTCAGCAAGCTCCACTCCTGCCTGGTAACATCACTCTTTTACCCTTCCATCACCTGCAATTCAATCTTGTCTTTGCTTGGAGGAAAAATAACCCAAAGAAATCAGCCCCTGCAACATTAAGACTGTACACACAGTCAGCTCCTGGGGATGAACAGGCCTGGTGGCACACAGCACAGTCTGAACACACAGGGTGTGTGCACAAAAAGAGGGAGTGAAAATGTTTTTCATAACTTTTGTAATAATTTGAAAGGTAAGAGGTTGAGAGCATCAAGGCTTTAGATGGTGAGGGGCAAGTAAGGGAGAAGGCACCATAGATAAAGAGATGTCTTCCACACCTCCAGGTTATCTGACACGTTTTTGGTAAGACAGGTCAGAGCAACCAAGGAAAAAAACCCCTTGGGATCCATAACTGAGATTCAGAGGCTCTCCTTGTGCAGGCTGACACCTCCTTTTCTGGTGATAACCCTTAGGAAAGGGCTTCCAAGGAGGGCTGCCCCTGCAGCACCGTCCCCAGCACACACCAGTACCACACAGCACACCACCTCACCTGAAGAACAGGCGAAGGGATCTCATCTGGCCCAGGTCCACTCTGAAGACACCACAGACCTGCTCGAGGGCAAAGACCTTCTGCTGTTCGTCCCACCTGGTGCTCTGGGTTTGCCCATTGCTCTCCTGGAACTGGGCACTGGTGTCGAGGCTGGAGGCAGAGCTGGTGGAGCAGGTCATGCGATTGTCACACGTGTCCCTGTGGGCAAGAGGAAGAAAAACCCCCCAGGCATCAGCTGAAGATGGTGGTTCCGTGACACCCCATGTTCAAAATCATCTGTCTGATGCTCTGGAACTGGAATTCAGAGCAGGTCTAGGCAATCAACATCTGACAGCCCAAGCAAGAGATGATTTAATTCCCTACCATTCCAAAAATGGATCCTATTTTTGGTCTGTTCCCACGTTCCACACAGAACTGGGGAGAGCTGAACCCATTCCTCAGAACACTGACTTTTGAGAAGGCAAAATTAAGCAGCTCCTGAGGAACAGCCCCGTTCCCTGCTCCTTTGGAACAGCACAAGGGACCAGTTTGGGGGCTGCACCAGTGAAGCTGGCACTCACCTGCTCTCCAGCCTACTCCAGAGCCATTTTGCCTCTGGGACTGGTGATTCTTTTGGATAGAAAATCCCCGAGCCATTAAAAAAAACATATCTGCAGACACACTGGTGCTCCACAGGCTGCTTCAGCAGCTCCAGCAGCACTTGGTGAGGAACTTCCCAAGGATGAGGCTTGTCCCAAGGTTGGAGCAGCCCTCTTTTGCACGTGGCCGGGGCCAGGAGTGTGTTCCAGACAGCAGCACTGACCAGGAAGACCCACAGATATTTCCCCTGAACTCAAGTTTCTCATTATGCTTTTGCAAGTGGACCTGGTGAGCTGGGATTCGTGTGTATAAACTTCAGTTGAATGGTTTCCACTTGCTAACTGGAAACTCTGGAGAGTTAAGGAGTGAGAATTTACACACGAGCTCTCTGACCCACTGCAGAGTGGAGAGAGTGAACCCAGCCTCTTTCAATACATGAGGAGCTGCCTCTGCCCTGCATCTGTGTCTTTAGCAGTGAGTTTAGATAACACCCCCCTCCACCCCTTCCTGCCACCATCCCTGAGCCTAACAGAAAAATATCACTGCTTTGAGAATTAAGTGCATCTGAAACTGTGACCCCTTGATTCTGGAAAAGGCCAATAGATGTGAACAATTCTCAGTGCAAGCTCTGAATGGGCTCTGCTGTGAAATCAGGGATTGCAGAACAAGGCGAGTAGCAGGTATAAAGACAGCCCCCTGCAATGCCACTTTATGCAATGTTTTCTAATCCGCTTACCTAACAATGTAGGCACTGAACGCTGAAAAATCACACACTCAGCATGGATCTGCAGCACACTGCACCAGTCCTGCTGCCCAGCCCAGCTCCAGGGCCTCTTCCACAGGGATAACCCTTATCTGCAGCATCTACACACTGCCCATGACAATGGACAGGTCCCTGGGCATCCCAGTCAGTCGTGCGTTCAATTTTTAACCGAGCCCCCCACCAGCTGCCTGGTTCCAATGGAACCTTCTGGGCCAGAGCCCCCTTCCCTCCTTTTGCAGTCCTATCTGAGGCTGAGCCAGTTGAGGGTGGTACAATTAGATCAGGGGGGTGGTACACTGGAGCCAGGGGGGTGGTACATTGGATCCAGGGGGGTGGTACCACCTTCTAAAACACTCAGTGTCCGACGTGAATGCAAAAGTAAGAGGAGTCCTGGTAGGAGAGACTGGTGCTGGACTGCTTGCTGTAAGCAGCTGGTATTTATGGAGCAACACTTCATAAGAGCCACAGCTGGTTCCACAGGATTTTCCTGGAAGAGATGACTCAAAGGAGCTGAAAGACTAAGCAGAGGCAACCAGTTTTCTAGCACTCCTGCAAAGATGAACCAACCAGCACGTCAGGGCTTGACTGTGGGGATCCCCCATCACAGGCCAACGTGCCCCTTCCCCAGGAGCATCATCCCAAGTGACCACTGGCAGAGAGATGACTGGAAGGCACCAGAGCTTCCAGGGGAGCTGGCTGGGCTCGTTGCGGTCTGTGGGCTCCGGACACTGCCACCAGCTGCAGCTCCTGCTGCTCCATCACCAAAATCTGTGCTGGGTGCCCCGGCAGCTTCCCCAGAACCCAGGGGCTGCAGAGCCCAGAGGTGTTGGCAACGTTGTACTTTCTGGAAATGCTTCTTCAAGGCAAATATTTACAGTTCCCATCCAGCCTCTAGCTACAGGCGTGCACAAGCATCCAACGTACACGGATGAGATCTGAAGGAACACGTGGGAAGTGGATTTACCCTTTCTGGACAGCAAAGAGCCAGTGAGTGCAAGCACAGTGCCTCAGAATGTGCAGCCCAGGGAAATGCCAATGTCTTCATTGATGCAGGAGAAGAAATCTGAAAGAGACATCTGTGCACCCCTCGGAGAGGGCGATGAACACCTACATTCATGCACGGTACAGATGCAGAGAGTATCACCTCATACACTGGTGCACATTTAGTCACTGTGGAAATCAAGAAAAAAAAAGCCCTCACTGTGTTTAAAATTATTTTTTCCTGTATACACTCATTAAAAAAAAAACCAAACCAAAAACAAACCAACTTGGAAAAGGTTCTAATTGGTTGGACTGCTTTTGAAAATAATGTTACTATTGAGATGATTCTGCAGATAAGTAACAATGATCAGGGTTAATTCTGTGGATCTGGGGGAGTCCTGGGCACACGAGATACACAGATGCAAGGGAAGAATTTATTATCTGTCAGACTATTATATCTGTTAGATGAGGAATTCAGACCAGAGTGCCCTGCAAAAGCAGGGAGCTGAAGCCCTGCAAGGCAAATAGCTGGAGGAACATTCCAGAGAGACTTTGGGTTGTGGGATCCAGGAAAAACAGAGCACCAGCTAATACACAGCACTGCTCAGGAGAACAAGAGACCCAGCTCAACAGGCCATGGGAATAAAAGGGACAGGGAAAAAGCATAAGGAGGATTAGCACAACCTGAGGCAGGAAACCTATGGTCACATTCATGATCCACTTAAGCCTTCTCCCCTCGCTGAATTCCCATTACTCTTTTGCCTCCAAATCCACCTCGTTCCTGCTGCTGGGGTGATGGATTTTCTCCACTGGACATTCAGCTCCAGCAATCAGCTGTATCTACACCCCTGGAGCTGCTGCAGCCCCTGAGAACCCAAACACCAGCCACCAACCTCCTTCCTGTGCTCAGGAACCTCTCACAGACCCAGCATCAGCAAGGGAGAGACACTGCAGTGATGGAGAGACAGGACCCAACCTACTGCCCGAGCACAGGGAGCCCAGAGGTAGCTCCTGCTGCAGAGCCAGGGCAGAGACCTGCACCCATTCCACGAGGTGATGATTTCAGCAGACAAAGCTCTAACAACTCATTTTAGGACGTGATGTGACCAATGTGATTATATGAGGGAAAGAGGCTGAAGATGATGGCCGTGGTGTGGCAGCTCCCCGGGCTGTCAGCGTGCACCACCCTGCTCCCAGAGAGCCTCTTGCCAGAGCCAAGCCCTCCTGGGCCAGCTCTCCCTCACCCCTGCACTGAATCACTCCTTTGCTAATGACAGCTCTGCCTCCAGCCCCAGCTATTCCTGCACCCGGGCTGGTGAAGCATCATTTACAGACAATAAGTATCATCATAATGTATGAGCATCCATGTAATGGGAATTACACGCCCCTTTTCCTCCCCAGGGGTTAGCATTTCTCTGTTTCTCCACGATTCCCCACAGGCACTGACCTTCTAGGGCTCCTCTTCTCTCCAGCAAGGTGAAATAGCTCACGGCAGCATCAGCTGCCCGAGATGCCTCAGACAGACAGCTTCAAATAAACAATCCATCAAGAAAAGTTCAAAGCTACCCTGGAACGCCTTAAAATTGAGTGTGGTGAGTGTACAAAGTGAGGTAACAGCGGGCAGCTGGAACCCAAACCCATTGTTCTGAGAGCAAACCCTGTCCTTGACGAGATGCATAAATAATGAGCCGGGAAACACGCCGGCTCCAGCCACACATGAAAGGCAGCAGACAAAAACGGGTTGGTAATTTGGGATTAACCAAAGTTTGCTGGAGGATTTCTGCGTGTTCTGTGCGATGCTGAGGGGCAGGGCTGATGATCTTGTGCTCCTGGGACCCCCGTGGGATGGCAGCAGCTCGAGGAGCACCGAGCTGGACGCTGAGGTCGCACCTCTGATGGGCACAGGAGGGAAACGGGGCTAAGAACAGTGTTAACTTCACCCTCCAGCTGAAGTGTTTGGAGCTGGAAGTGCCTCTGCCTGGGAGAGCCAGAACAGAATCGATTCAGAGTGACCTCAGTGAATAAGGGAAGAGGTGTTAGGCAGGCTGGATGAGAGCCTAACCAGAGTTTCTGAAAGGAGATGTCAAAACACCCTCGTGTGGAAGTGTACCCGCAGGTCTGCAGCCACCCGTGGCCACAGACCCACCAGTTCTGCCTGTTTGCTGGGGAAACTGGGGGAAAAAAAATCCCTGCCCAGGACGTTACAGTACAAAGTACACGAATGCCAACGTGGACTTTCCGAAAGCTCGCTCCACCAGCTTTCCATTGATCTGTTTGCTTTCAAAACATAAATTTCCTCACGTCGAGCTGTGCTAAATGCTATTTAGTAGCTAATTAACTTTCCGTGCTGAAAACCCCCTGTAATTGCACTTCTTTCACCTTTTTTTTTTTAGCCTGTGTCCTCCAGGGAACCCAAGCTGTCCTACGGCATTTGTTCTGCTGGTTTCTATCTGGCAGACACAAGTTCCTCGCCGACACCCGACTGCCAATCACGGGCTGCAGAGGTCACTGGAGACCAAATTAGGAGCACTCTGCCTCTGACAAACTTGCTCTGCTTCCCTTGCTTCGTAAAAGGGAAAATAGAAGGTTATGAAAAATAATTGTACCCTTTCATGCTCGGCACCAGGAAGCAGATTCGACGGCGCTTCTAAAAGTGGGTGTATGGTGGTTAGTCACTCCTGGTGGTGTTAATGCCATTAATGATATTCAAAGAACAAGCTGTTTACCTCTTAAAAGCCTTGGGAGTCCCTCCCTCTCCCCACACGGGTGGTTGGTTGGGGGTTACCAGCCCTCTGCACCTCCCTGGCACGGGCTGCAGGAGGGCAGAGACTTCTGCAGCCACCCTCTGACCTTGGACTGTGGCAGCAAGTTCAGCATCAGGGGCTGGGCTCTGGATTAACACCAGCTCTGACAAACAAAAACATCTTAAGGCAAGGGAGAGGGGCTCGAGGAAACCCCATTATGCAGCTTTGCCTTCTGATAGGTGTAATTGGTTTGTCCTTGAGAAATAAAGATCAAAGCAATTTGTGTTGCTGTACAGTTCTGTAATGCACACGGTTGCCACGTGCTTTTAAACAGCAGCCTGCCTGGGGTGACAGGGCACACACCACCACCCAGTGCAGGTGGGACACACAGCAGCCACCTCTGCTGGGGGTTCACCCACCTCTGATGCTGCTTCTTCCACCTCTGATGCTGCTTCACCCACATCTGCTGGTGGTTCACCCACCTCTGATGCTTCTTCTTCCACCTCTGCCCCTGGTTTGTCCACTTCTGCTGCTGCTTCTTCCACCTCTGCTGCTGCTTCACCCACCTCTGCCCCTGATTTGTCCACTTCTGCTGCTGCTTCTTCCACCTCTGATGCTGCTTCACCCACCTCTGCTGCTGCTTCTTCCACCTCTTCTGCTGCTTCTTCCACCTCTGCCCCTGGTTTGTCCACTTCTGCTGCTGCTTCACCCACATCTGCTGCTGCTTCTTCCACCTCTGCTGCTGCTTCACCCACCTCTGCTGCTGCTTCTTCCACCTCTGCTGCTGCTTCACCCACCTCTGCTGCTGCTTCACCCACCTCTGCTGCTGCTTCACCCACCTCTGCTGCTGCTTCATGCATCTCTGCTGGTGGTTCACCCACCTCTGCTGCTGCTTCTTCCATCTCTGCCCCTGGTTTGCCCACCTCTGCTGCCAGTTCATCCGACTCTGCCACCAGCTGAGCATCCCAAACCTCGATGGCCAAAAGCCTGCCTGCTCTGATGGCCCCCTCTGCCCACCTGCCCAGGAGGCTGGCAGCTGAGTGAGAAACCCCCCTACACCGGGGGCTTTGCTGCTCCTCATTCATCCCTCCACGTCCTCTTGGGCTGCTGAAGGGAAGCAGAGAGATTTTAGCCAGCAAGAGGGGCCTTGGGAAAACAGCCCTGCTCACCTCCAAGGGCTTTACCCCATCCGTGTGAACTCAACCAGAAGGAAACCAAAATTAACCCAGAATTCTGGTGTTAATTATTTCGAATGTAAATGGGAAGGGGGGAAATCAAATCAATGTGGAGAAGTAAGGCCTGTTTGAATCCCTTTGCCCCACGGTGTGACACGCAGGTTCCCTCGGCCAGCAGACGAGGGGGCTGCTTTTCAGGGAGGAGACTCCCAGGCAGGTGTTGGCTCCTCCACTCAGACCCCAGCGAGGTTTTTCTTGTGGCAGGGAGGTGGCAGGGGCAGAATGAGCAGCTCGATGCTTATGAATAAAATACACACAGCTCCCAAGCAGCCAAACACAACAAATCACTCAGAGCCCAGAGTAAGCTGCTCGATGATGCAAATGTTGCCTTCGTTTTAGGGAAGGAAAATACTCCAAAAGCTGAATGGCAGATTTTTACAATCTGTACAGAGAAGGGGCACCCCTCATGCCTAGGCTCTAGCTCATTAATAAATCAATCGAAACGCAACACTTAAAAAAAATAATTCCTTAGATGGAAAAAGTGATTTCTCAGCAAAGCCCGAAAAAAGAATGTTTGCTTTTCAGCCTATTCCAGACTGGAAAAGGGGACCTTTCTTACCAGTGTTTATTTTATATTTAAAATCAATGGATTATTTTGCTTTTTTAATTTTTTTTTCCCCCCTCTCTCAGTTCTACCCTATGAAAAAAATTAAAAATTCTACACTAATTATGCTAATTACAATCAAGCCTTCAAAACCCCGGTCCCTTGAAAGCCCTGAAGATTACCTTTGTTCTTATATTCTTGGCTCTAAGCAATGAACTGGGAATTTCAGGGGGACTTTTTAACTGACAGACAAAGTTAACCGAGTCCCCGGGCTCTGCGCTGCTGCTGACCCAGTATTAGCAGAGCCAACACCACCCAGAGAGAATTTCCCCGTTTCCACAACACAATGAGGATTTCCCAAGGGGGGGGAGCTCCCTTCAAGTAGCAGAAAAAAAGGGAGGGGGGTGGGGGGGAAAAAGGAGAGCTGACTAAAAGCATGTTTCAGTGATTGCAAACGCCTAACGCTGTTATAATCGCCAGGACCAAGCCGAGGAGACGGAGGCGATGCAGATTTATTTGCATACGCCGCTCGTGGGGGCCGTGCTCTCGATTTTGAGCCGGCGAGAGCAATTCTTCCCTCGCGGAGCTGTGGACACCTGCCAGCACCGGTTATCTCCGCGCCCCTACCCGCCGAGACGCGCGGCCACCGTGGGAACGGCCGCTTCTTGCGGTGCCCCCGGGAGAAAACACCCGCTGCGGTGCCCGGCTCTGCTGCTGCCGGGGCTGCCACGCCGGGAACACCCCCCTCACACCGGGAACCCGCCCTCAGACGCCGGGAACCCCCCCAAACACACCCACTGCCCACCCGCGCAGGGAGCCCCGCGCTCCCACGCTCCCGCTTTTCACGCGGATCATTCCCGTTTCGCCGCAATTCTCCGAGTGAAGGGCAGCGGGATGGAGCCGCCTCCCTGCCCCCCACCTCGGGGCTTGGAGAGGGGTTTGCTGCTGGGGAGGGAAGCTGAAGGGGTCCCGATGCCGCAGCTTTTACCTCGGGGGCGTCGGGTGGGGGGGTTTGGGGAGGCAGGGACGGGCGGTTTGGGGCGACAGGGTCGCGGGGCTCGGGGAGGCAGGGACGGGGGTTTTGGGGCAGGGGATTTGGAGCGGCAGGGCCGGGGGGCTCGGTGCGGGTGTCTTGGTGCGGGGGGCTCGGTGCGGGGGGCGGGCGGGCACCAGGACCCGGGAGCGCCCGTTGGAGCCGCTGGGCCGAGCCCGCCCCCTGGTGGCCGCTCCGCGCCACGCCCGCCGCCCGGCCCCGGGGCAACGGCCACGGCCACGGCCACGGCCACGGTCACCGTCACAGCTACGGCCACGGTCACGATCCCCTCTGTCCCAAACGGGAGCTCAGAGCTCCCTCATCCTCCCTGGAAAACCCAAAACCCGAGGGGCCAAAGCGGTTCCTCGGTGCTCCTGGTGGCATCACCCAGCCCGGGGCATCTCCCGCAGACCCCAAAGCAAAGCCCCTGCGGTCCCGAGTGAAGAGCCTCGGGGTCCCGCCGCCTGCAGTCTCGTTCAGTTAGCTGTCATTATTTTCTTCCACGGAAATCTGGCAGCGAACCAACGGAGGGAAAAAAACAAACCTGCTATAATTAATGTTCTTGCTGTTCAAATATTTATATAAAGCAAGATCGAGCCGTCTGCCTCCGCTGCCTCTTGGATCTGCCCAACCTGCTCAGCTTCTGCAGCCCCTAATAACTTTACCCCATCCCACCAGCTCTTCCCAGAGCTCACACCACCTCTGAGTCCTGCCTGAGCTGAGGTCACCTACCCCACGATGCAAGGAGAAGGGAAAAGGATCATCCTTCCAGGGATGTTTTGTTCCTGGGCACAGGTTTGGGTACAAATGGCATTAGGTGTTTTGGTGTCAGAAATCATCATCAACAGCCCTTGTTCATGCAGGATCCCAGGGAACTGGAGCCTGCCCCAGCAGCAATGTGCTCAACCCCATGGCTGACATCACCAAAAACAAGAGAGCATGACACTAGGTGCTGCAAGAAGTTACAGGAGGTTTGGAAACCCCGTGACCACATCCCCTGGTTCTAAGAATATCATCAGTTCTGCTGCAACAGATTGAATTCCCAACCCCTGGTTGACACCGGAGCTCCCCCCAGTTCACGCTCATTTCCCTAATTTCAGCTCATTTCCCCAGGATAATCTGGCCTCCTGATTCTCCTTGCAGAGGCCTGAACAGCGCTGAGCTGCCACAAACAAGGTGAGGCAACACCGAGCTCTGTGTCACCACCCGCCCTGCAGCTGCCCCCACCCTCCAGCCCCGGCGCCTCCGCCCCCTCCTGAGACCCGGCGCTGGCTGATTAGCTCCCTGGGCAGAGGATTAATGATGGGATGTGCAACACACCGGTGAAAATTGCATCAACTGTGCTGCTGGAGGAGCTGCCGTGTGGTGTATGCCACGGGATGTGCAACACACCAGTGAAAATTGCATCAATGTGATGCTGGAGGAGCTGATGTGTGGTGTGTGCCATTACCCATGGAGCTCCGGCCTCTGGCCAGGTGTTGCCCCGAGCTCCACTGGTACAATTCCACCACTGAGCTGCTCTAGTCCAAATTCTGACTGTAGTTCATAGAATCAGAGTGTTTAGGGCTGGAAGGGAGCTCCAAAGGGCATCTAGTGCAGCCCCCTGCAGGGAGCAGGGACACCCT
>JAOEGS010008129.1:0-10174 GCA_025447755.1 Corythornis vintsioides
CTTCCCTTCCCTTCCCTTCCCTTCCCTTCCCTTCCCTTCCCTTCCCTTCCCTTCCCTTCCCTTCCCTTCCCTCTCCCAGTGAATGGCCGGACATTTGCCGAGATGGAGATCACAGCCACGTGTATCCGGATTGCTGCCTCACCACGGCTGTGAGAAACGGGGACATTGGAGACCTTGCCAAGCCCCATCCCTCTGATCGGGGGGCATGGAGGCAGGAGGGAAGGGGCTGCCAGCTTCTCCACCAGCAACGGTGATGCCAAGGCATGGCGCCTGTCACGCACCATGGAGCGCCTTTGAAAACATGTCCCTCCCTCTCTGTGGGAGGTGTCCCTGTGCTGAGAGTGTCCCAGCTGCCCAGAACAGCCCCTTGCCTTGGGCAGCAGATAAAGAGCAGGCACACAGGCACCCGCCTGGCCCTGTCGCTTTGGCAGGGCAGAGAAGCGAGCCATTGTCCCTGCGCTCTGCCAGCCCCAGAGCCAGCTGCCGCCGAGGACCCAAGCAGCGGGAGCTTCCTGGTGGGACACAGCAAAGCCAGCAGTGGTCGTGCCATGGCTGGGACAGCGGGGCCAGCAGCAGCCCTGGTCTTCCTCTGCCTGGCCATGGGGCTGGAGGCCAGCCCGGAGCTGTCTGGTGAGTTGGGGCACAGGCAGGGTGATGAGGGATGCCAGGGACTGTGCTGGTATGGGGGGCAGGCAAAGTGCCAGCCAGGTTGGTGGGGTAGTGGCAAGAAAGGCACAAACCAGTGCAGGCCAGAGGGAGTATGGGAAAAAAAAAAACCCCCACTTTTATTTTTATCCCCGCAGCAAGGCTGGGGTCTGAAAAGACCCCACACACATCCCACAGCCCTAGCGTGAGCAAGGGAGTGGCTCGTCCTGCTGCTGCTTCAGCTGTCCCTTAGACAGTTTTGGGGCAGAAATGTAAAAACTGAAATTTTAAGGCAGTCCCTGAGCTTTCCTGAGACCCCTCTGGCCACGATGCTCATACCCTTGGTGCTGTGTGCTGCATGAAGCTGAAGGCTTCTGGAGCACCCAGGGCTCCTCTGCAAGCCTTTGTTGCTCTGAGACAGTGAGGGAAGAGATGGGATGAGGCTCTAGCTGGTCCTTAGCCAGAGCCAGTGGCTGCTGTCCCCGGCCAAACCCACCCGTGAGTAGTGGGCTGCAGGGTACTCTGCCACAAGGCACAGCAAGGGCCCAAACCTCTCCCCAGGGGCTGTGCCAATGGGCGTTATAGAGGTAGCCAAGGCAGAAATTTGGGATTCTTTATGCCCCAACTATTGGGACAGTCAGGATGGGTGTGGCCCAGCTGGGTACCTAGAGACTGTTGTTCCTCTGAGGATCTTCTAGGAACAGTTGCCCTCTGCTCCGCAGGGCCTGGGTAGCATGAGAGCCTGGCACGATGCCACCGAGTGCAGCAGGGCGGGCTGCAGCTGAGAGGGTGTGATTTCATCTGGGTAGAGCTAAATGCACAACCACAGCATCAGGGCCCGAGTCAGCGGCACCAGCAGGTGACCAGGATCTCTCGTGATATCTGCATGCAGCCTCCTTGCCATGGTTTCATCCCAAACAAACCCCAACATCGCCACTATCACTCAGAGCCCCAAAATGGGGCCATGGAGAAACCTCTGTCCCTGTAATGCTGTTTGAGCTCATTTTAAAACATAAACTGCCAGACATGTCAGCAGAAGAGAGTGCCTGTGGCAAGGCAGCTGGATTTGCAGAAACCCATTTCTCCACCTATTTCTCCTGCATGTTCCCCACCATCCCCAAGATTTGGGATGCTGGCCGTGGATACCAAAGGGTTAGTGGCAGCAGGGAAGGTGAAAGGGCCCCTTTGTGCAGCTGAGCCTGGCACTGATTTGCAGAGGGACAGAGGGAGAAGTGTGGGGCTGGGACACAGTGCTCTCCCTGTCTTGGATTGGTTTCGGGCAGTGTGACATGCTGCAGGCTGGGGTACAGGATGTGTGTCTTGCCCTGGACCCCAGCACTGGGCTGAGGCTGTGATGCAAGTCCCTCTGTGGACCCCACAGCTGGGGATGGGGTTCTGTGACCCACTCAGCAGCCCTGGATCCTGCCTGGCAGGACCCATGTTGCCTTGTCCCCACCTCCCAGCCTCAAAGTGATGCTTCCCCTTTGCATTTGCTTTATTCAAAGGCCTGATACAAACTGATCTGTCCAGGGCCCTACACATCACCTTTTGTCAGCTTCTCCTGCTTCCTCCGCCTCCTCCAGCATTCGGTGTCGACCCAGAAGCACCCCCTGGCAGCTTGCAGAGTTTTTGTTAAAACAGCTTCCTCGCTCACCCAGCATCCAGCAGAGCTGATACCAGCCAGAGCTGAGAGCTGCGCATTAAACCCTCTCAGAGGCTGGGCAGGACAGCCCCACCTTACTGTGCCTTGTAGGGAAAACAACAGGGTAAGTGTTTTGGGACACAGGTTAGGCAGGATTAAGAGAGAAATACCCCACACCAGGAACTTGGGGAGAGAAGGACCCATCAAAAAGGCCATGCACTGGTGCAGTGCTGGCACCAATGCACTGGGCTTCTCCAGCAAAGACACCTGGGGTCAGCTGGGCTCAGAGGATGGCTTGGTGGTTCACACCCATCTATACCAACCCAGCCAGCTGCAGGAGCTCACAGCAGCCACTGGACCCTTCTCTCCTCCAGCTCATGGCTCAGCATCATGTGACAGAGAGCATCCTCCCCTCCCAGACTGGTGATCATCTCTGGCTTATCTTTGCTCTCCCTTCCCTGTCTCCCTTACAAGCCTGATTTTCTCTTAACCCTTAACCTTCATGGGATTCTACCATATATGTTTCTCCTGACCTGTCATCCTGCCTCCAGCTCCTGCTTCCCTTTGCTAACTAGCTCGGCTACTCCTTGCTTCTTTCCAGCCTCTTGACTACAATGCTGGATGTAAGATTTCCTGCAAGCCCAGATTTGCTGCAACCCTGCTCTGGTCCTGCTTGCCTTAGACCAAAATGTCCTCACTGACATTTGACTCAGGAGCCCAAGCACCACTGTCATCCCAGTGTCTCCTCCGTCCAAGGCAACCCATGCTTCCCCTTTCCAGGGTACCTGCGCAAGGTGCTGAGGAACCACACCATCCACACCTGCGACGGGGAGCAGCTCCTCATCGTCTGCCCTCACAAGACCACCATCAGCATCCTCGGAGCCTTCTATGGGCGACGCATACCCAGCCCCAACCTCTGCCCCAGCCCTGGCAATGCCTCCCAGGAGAGCACCGAGTGTACATCCACCACCGCACACCTGGTAAGGGCAAAGGGTTCCAGGGTGCTGGGTTGCACATCACTCACTCCCTGGGCTGCTGGGCTGGGTGGCTGCTGACAGAGCAGCCTCCCCATGCCTTAAGAGAGGCTGCTGCCATTAGGATTCACCCTGGGGATCCTTTTCCCAGAGTACTTTTGGGAGATAAAGGTGGATTAGACTTTCTGTGGTGGGTCCTAGGGTGGGTCAGGCCTCACAGAGGGGCCTGGCAGGAGGCACTGCCACGTCCCGAGCTGGCTTTTGGGGTAATTGTGCAGGACACAGCACGTTCAGAGAAGGCCCTGGCAGCTGGGGCCAGGTCCAGGGAGAGCGGTGCCCAGAAGCCAGGGCCCCAGGCTCAGGAAGTGGGACAGGAGCCCAGAGGCACCCACCATCCACAGGAGCATGGGTGAGATGGGTAATGCACTGGGCTGGACCAGGCACAGCATGCCCGAACCATACCCACTTCTCCCTGTCCTATGGTTGGGGCCCAGCAGGAGGGTCTTTCAATGGGGACAGAGCTTCATGTGCTACTTTTCTATTCCTGCTCCAACCTCTCGCCCGGGCTAGGGAAGAACTGCAGCAAACCTAACTGCATACAGGTGACTGTGGTGAGGGGAACAAGGAGCTGCCTGGGGCTGGGCTCCCCCTCTGACTGGAGGCTGCTGTTGGAGGAGAGATGCCTGGAGAGCAGCAGGGCTGCTGAAGGGCTCAGCTAGCTCTGCTCAGGCAAAGCAGAAGAGAGATGAATTGCATTTCTTCCCCAGTTTCACTTGTGGCAGCCAGTGAAGGCCAAGAAGGGGCTCGGTTCCGCGCTGGGAGCAGCGAGCGGGGCTGGGCGGCCTGAGGCCGCACAGGGAGCCGGGCTGGACGGGAGGTCCAGTGTCGCCATCGCGTGGCGGGTCGTGCGCGGTGCCGCTCGGGACGCGGGGCCGCCTCTCTGCGCTCGACGCGGGTATCGCTGGCGCGTGGCGAGGTGCGGTGCTGGCGTCCGCACAGACGCGGGTGCTGGCGGGTCTGCGCTGTCACGCAGCTCCGTGTAGGTGCGGGGGGAGGAAGCGATCCGGGTGCCGCCCGAGGTGAGAGGCCGTTTTCCCGTGCCTGGTGATGGCACCGGGGGAGGAGAGGTGAGAGTGGCCTCAGAACATCTCCCCCACCTCCCGTCTGTCCCGCTTTGCTCTCCAGAAGCTGCTGGCGGAGTGTCAGGACCAGCAGTGGTGCCAGTTCTCAGTGCACAGCCAAGTCTTTGGGCCAGACCCGTGCCCTGGGACACACAAGTACCTCATCGCCTCCTACAAGTGCCGACCAGGTGAGGTGCAGGGGGTCTGGGCAACGCTGAGCGTGCCCTTCTCACGGCCTCCCTCCAGCCTCCCCTGGCAGCTCCCAGACTCTTGGCAGGGGCTGTGGCAGGAGAGGGCTGCAGGTGATCTGGGATGCAGTGAGACGCTCTGCGGTGTCACTCTCCAGGGAACCATCGGACCAAGACCGTGTGTGAGAATGACAAGCTGAAGCTGCAGTGTCGACCAAAATCCATTCTGGCCATTTATTCTGCAAATTATGGACGATTCCTGCAGGGCAAACCAGAATGCGATGCCCTGAACACTGGGGGGCCCCATATAGGTACATCAGAACAGTTCAAGCCAGAAACGGGGCCGGCAGTCGCACAGAGCATATGGCACAAGTTTGCCATCAGGCTGGACCTGTGCCTCTTGGCCCCAGCTGGCAGGTCTGTCCACAGGTCCATGTCCCATGTCTTTGCAGAGTGCTTGGCTCCAGATGCCCTGCGGAGGGTCTCCAAGAAGTGTCATCGCAAGGGGAACTGCACCGTGACTGCTGACCGGGCCACCTTCGGGGACCCGTGCCTGCCTGGCATGAAGAAACAGCTGCGAGTCTCCTACACCTGTGGTGAGAGCCACCTGTGGGCAGGGGCATGGGGGCCACTAGCTGTGCCCACCTCGTGCCACGGAGGCAGGGCCACAGGTCTCCCTGGGGAGGCAGGAGGCTGCTGGGGATGAGCAGGGTGGTGATGCTCACTGTGTGATCTCCTTTCAGTGCCCAAGCAGCTGCTAGAAGAGGTGGGCCATGATACCTCAGACCCCTTCCTGCTCTCGGACTACATGCATGGTAATGTGAGGGGAGGTTACACCAAAAGTGGTGCTGCACTGTATCCGTGCCTGCGTAAACCACCCTTCCATGCTCTGTCTGCAGACATGGTACCTGCTGCTGGCACAAGGCAAGTGCCAGCAGCAGGTACCATTCCAGTGTGGCTCTTCCGTGGCTGAAACCACCCATCGGTCAGTACCCAAGTCTGAGGGGCTGGAGAGCTGTGGTCTGCTGGGAGAGAGGCAGAGAAGGACCCACAGGGGAACATCCCCATGGGCAGGGGAAGGTTGTGCAGGAAGGCAGGAATGTGGTGTGGGGAAGGAGGCTGGCAGGGGCAGGCAGCTGGGCAGCAGGGCACGGGCAGAACCTCATGTCTCAGCCCACGTCCCCTTGTTCGCTGCAGGTGGCTGGTACAAAGGGCCCAGGTTCTCCAGGCTCCGGGAAGACCGGATGATTTTTACTAGCTCTCTGGCAGCTTTTGCCCACCTTTGGGGTATGTGCCCTCCCTGGCTCTCACAGCACCTGGGGGAGCAAGACAGGCTTGGGTGTGTGGTTCAAGTCCCATCATGGCCCCCAGACGGCCCAGAGCCTGGCTCCTCTGGCAAGGTTGGCAGGCACATGAGGGAGGAGGGCACCAAGTGCCTATGCTGGGTTGGAGGGGGTGGCACATAGGGTGGGAGCTTGGAGGTTGAATGAGCCCTGAGGTCCCACAGCATCAGCAGTTGCAGTTCTGCTGCAGTCCTGCCTGCAGACCTTTCTTCTCTGAATGGCTGAATTACCCACTGAGTCTCCTTTCTTTGTGTCCTGTCGCAGGGGCACTGACAGGAGTACCTGTCTGCAGGCAGAAATGTCCCTTACCAAGGGAAATCACTCATTTAAATCCCAGACAAGATGATTCCTCCCCCTGCACTGCCTACCCTGCATCCTCATAGGGGTTTCCTATGGGCAAAGGGGTGTTTTCGGACTCTGGTGGGTGCTGATTAGGTTCTGGATGATGCCCCCCATGATCAGTGGGGCAGGGTCTGTCCTGACACTGCAGACCAGGTGCTGAAGGCATCCTTGCTCCCCTCCTCTTCCTCCCAGGTGCCTGGAAGATGGGGGTTTCCAGGCACCAGTACTCTGCAGGCTGCAAAGGTAGTTTGTACCCCGGTGTCTCTCTTTGCTCTTCACCCTTCAGGTGTCCCAGAGAAAGTTGGCCTCTACTTTCTTTGTGGTGTCTCAGGAGGCCTCATGCTGCTGCTATGCATAATCAGCCCCAAAACGACCTTCCTCCAGGAGATGGGGGAAGCTCTCAAAGACCCAGAGCTGGGGAGCAGCTCAGAGCTGAGCAGGACCAAGCTGCAGGATGAGCAAGATGAAGACCTTCCTGACGACAGCTCCTCAGACTCCTCCTTCCGCCGCCTTACCCGCACGTACCGGGCCACCAACAGCATCTTTGGCCCCGAGCTGACAGCAGCCATGGAGGGAGCGGTGGAGCGCCAGGGCCACAGCGGGGAGGAGATCTGGATGCCCAAGGAGTCCAGCCCATATGCCATCCACAAGATCAAATCGGCCACCAAATGAGAACGGAGAAATTATCTGGATAGCAGCAGAGGCGCTGAGAATGTGGGATCCAACATCAGAATGACACAAGAGTTTGGGCTTCTTGGGGTGAGTGGGCATCCTGAGTGGCAGCAGGGCCACAGCAGCCCCAGAATGGCCATCAACCCACTGTGCCACCATCCTGGAAACCTCTAACCTGGGGGCAAAATGCAGTCCCTGGATGTGATGAGGAGCTGCAGGATGGCTTGTGAAGCTGCATCCCCTTTGCCACAAACACACCCCTAATTCCAATGTAACACTGGCTGGCTCTAATACTTAACCCTGCTCAGCCACACCGAGCCCACTCTAAGCCTTTCCAGGCTGTTTGCTGCCATTTCTCCTTGGGTGCTGCAAACTGCCCCCAGCACTCGGGCCATGTGTGAGCAGTGGAGATGCAGAAACAGGGATGCTGCAGGGAGGAGGCAGCAGAGCACCTGAGCATTGCCCAGAACAGCCCTGGTCCCCATAGGGAAGCAGACCCCCAGGGCCACCGGCGCCTCGGGGTGGCACTGGCTGCCACTTCCCTGCCAGCACTCAGGAACTCTGTCAGCCTGAGCTGCTCTATGCTTCCCATCATGCTTCCCCCACTGGCAGAGGAGCCCAGGGGTTAACTCTGTGGGGCTTTTTCCAGTGAATAAATGCAACAGTTCCTAGGCACCACGACCCTCCCTGACCTCTGTCATTCATGACAAAAAGGGAGGAAAACTCCCACTGGTGCTTCTGGTGCTGGGCCATGGGGAGCAGCAAGTTGAGCCTGTTCTGGCATGCAAAAGGACAAGGTTTTAGCCTGGGGAAGAGAAAGGTGGGGAAATCAATCCAGGTGGATCCTGTGAACAGTGTTTCCCTGCTCTTGCTTCTTCTCTTGAGCCTGAGGCTGTGTCTGGTAAGCAGCGCTGGGTCTAACGTCCCCAGATGCCCCATCCCAAAGTGGGCAGCACAGAGCCACTGGCAGATGGGGATGGGGGGTTTGGAGGAGGGTCTCATCCCATGGGCTGCTGCACTGTGTTTCCATTGGCGGTGGGACGTGTCCCAGCTCTGCCTGGTGACTGCACAGCCAGGTGTTTTTGGTCGGTGTACGTGCTGCCCCAACACGCACAGGCAAGCACAGGGATCAGCGAGCTCTGCCCAGCTACTCAACCGGAGTCCCTCTGAGTCTTGGTGGAGTGCTGGAGAGGGAAAGGGGCCTCTGCTCAATGGGTGGCACCTGAGCCCTGTGCTGGTTCCCAGGGGATGGGGATGAGTTTGGAGCATCCCCTAAGCCTCCAGGGCCACATGACCAGCTCTCACAGCACTTCAGAAGGTCAGGGGCTGCCCTGCGACCACCACCCTGCACAAGCAGGGCACCTCCTGCCCTCGGAGACGCCTTTTGCTACCCCCAGTCCCGCTCGGCAGCTCCCAGCTGAGCTCAGGCAACAGGCACAGGGTGGGCCTGCCTGCAACACGGGGCTGCCCCCTGGCAGCTGCAATTGCCCCTGCTTGCCCAGGCCCGTCCCATAGCCAGCGCTGGCACGGGCGTTACTGGAGCGGCCATCCCGGTTCCCGGGTACACAAAGGAGGTGACTCCCCCCCCGGGCCGGCTGAGAGCGGAGGGAGCTGGCAACAAGCCAGGGGCGCGGCCCCTGACCCAGAGGGTCTCAGGCGGCCGTTCCAGGCCCCTCCATGGCGGGCATAAGAGCCAGGGCTGCTCGCCCAAGGAGAGCGAGCGGCACCGTGCCCGGCCCCTCAGCCCCCATAACGTCCCCACCGGCCCCCGCGCGGCGCAATTAACCGGCAGCACGCTCCACCAACCAGCGTCCGCCTAGGCCGGCCCGCCGGCCCCGCCCCAGCCGCAAGCTCGCCCTGCTATTGGTCGTTGGGGCTGAATTTTAAACTCTGCGCCCCTGCCCCGTAGCAACCGCATCGCGATTGGCCGGCGGCTGGCTCCGCCCCGCGCTCCCATTGGGCGACGCTCGGCCAGTGCTGTCCGGCCGCTGCCGAGCTGCTACTTTCAAAAGCGGCGCGGCCGGCGGCGGAGCGGCTGCAGGTGAGCGAGGCTCGGAGCCCCGAGCGACCCTGGGCCTGCGGGGTGCAGGGCATAGCTCCTTAGGGGGGGCCCATGAAGGTTTAGCCCCTACATCGGTTGTCTGTTCTCCAGGGTTCGTGTCCCCCCCCCTCCAGCCCCGTTCCTCAGTGTGCCGGGGTAGGGCAGACCCCTGTGCTGGGTGCTCCTGATGTACAGAAGTGCTGTTGTTCTTGGAGGGGAGGTGGGGTTGGGGCGAGATAACGCGGTGGGAGCTCTTACATCCTTCTGCACGGTGTGAGGAGCTGGAAACTTAACCCCCCTGCTCCCAGCAGGGTGCTTTTGATGGGGGTCGTGAAGGCTCCATGCCCCACCCCCTGGGCAGACCACACCAGCCCTTCCCTGCACCCCTGACCAGATCAGCATGCTCCCAGGGGACCCTCCACCTGCCATGGTCAGGGAGGGGCTTAGGCTTTGTCCCTCTTGTGCTGCACCCCCACAAGGGATGAATGCTTCACAGCTCTGCCTCTGGCCCTTGAGGGTGTCTCTGGGGTGGGCAGCTGCCTGCATCAAGCCCTCTCTGCTCCCAGCTTGCTCATACAGGCCAAGAGACAGGATGCCTTTGCCACGTAATGCCAAGATGCTGAGCACCAAGCAGTCCCGAGTGGACAAAGTGGGCCTTCCTGTAGAGAATGCCACCCCTGAGAAGGTGAGTGCTGAGTTGGGCAAGGGATGTGAGGGGCTCCTGTGGGGAAGCTGATGTGTCACCTTCTAACAGCCTCTCTTGCAGGAGGAGAGCTGTCAGGCCAAGAGGTCTCCATCCTCACCCCAGGGCGGGCCCAAGAAGAGGTCAGCATTTGGGGACATCACCAATGTGAGTATTTCTGCAGGGATCTGGACTTTGTTGCACTCTGTGAGCTCCTCCATGAGGGTGGAGCTGGATATCCCTTCCAGCATGGAGAGCTGAGGGGAGTGTCAGCAGGAGGAGAGGCCTGTGCATCCCTCTGTATACCCCTGTTCTGATCCAAACAGGCTCACAAGAACCAGGTGGTGGTAGGGAAGAAGGAGGCTGTGAAAGTGGCACCACACAAGGCACAGAGAGCCCATGCTGCCCTGGATGTGGCTAAGAATAATGAGATCAACCTAAAAAAGTGAGTAGATTCATAGATTCATAGATATTAGGGGTTGGAAGGGACCTAGAAGATCATCTAGTCCAACCCCCCTGCCCGA
>JAOEGS010008130.1:18939-31687 GCA_025447755.1 Corythornis vintsioides
TCAGGTGGCCTGTAGTAAACACCTACTACAATGTCTGCCATAGTAGTCTCACCTTTGATCTTTACCCACAAGCTTTCTACCTGCTCCTCATTGTCCCTCAGAGAGACTTCCATACATTCTAATTGCTCTCTCACATAGAGAGCAGCTCCACCATCTTGCCTTGCCAGCCTAGCCTTGCTAAAAAGGACATAGCCATCCATGACAGTGTTCCAGTCATGGGAGCTGTCCCACCATGTCTCACTGATTGCAATGAGATCATGATCCTGTGATCGCACACAGATTTCTAGTTCATCCTGTTTATTCCCCATGCTGTGTGCATTTGTGTACAGGCATTTGAGCGAGTTTGCAATGCTTGAGAACCTTTTAACTGGTACCAACCCTGAGATAGCAATGGGGATGACACAACATCTCTCAAGATTTTCTAGCCCACTCTCCAAAGGACAGGCATTTCCCCCCTCCCCCCTCCTATCTAGTTTAAAGCTCTGTCAATGAGCCTAGCCAATTTATAAGACAGAGTCCTCCTTCCCCTTTGAGAGAGATCTACTCTATCTGATGCCAGCAGCCTAGGTGCCCTATAAACCTCCCCATGATCAAAAATCCAAAATTCCAGCAATGACACCAGTCTCTCAGACATGTGTTATTTTTATGTATTTTCCACCCCTATCTGTGTTTTTCCTTTTTATCTTTCATCACTATGCTTTGCTCTACCTAGATGCGTTGAGGATATTTCTTCACATTTCCCTTCATTCTAGAGTGGCGTTAATCAGAAGTGAGTCCTGCTTGTAGTCACCATAGACATACCTTGCCAGAGTTATCAATCATAGTTGATTCATACTGAATTTCACTCAGTTCTAGCAGTAATTTTTTCTCACCATTGATTCTCAGAAAAAAGAGAACACTGATGGTGAATAACAAAGGAAGTGGCCAAATAGGGTCAATAAGCATATGGTAGTAGTAGTAGGAATCATAACCGTAATTGTGAAGGGCATCCAATTTTGCCTTTAATAGAGGGTTAAGCAATAGTTACTTAGTCAGAGAGGCCACGTTATTTCCATTTTGTAGCAGAAGCAGCTATGTGGAGTCTGGTAAGTAAAGGTCAAGGCTCTGAACCAAAGCTGCTTGCAGCCACATGAAAGAACCTCCTTGAAAAGCAGCAGCAGAATGTGGCTTCTCAAAGAGATTTTGCAGACAGCAAAGTAGGAGGGTGGATTGTTTTTAATGAGATTATATCCCATCTCCTGGAGCTGTGTCAGTTAGGTAAAAATGACTCTAGCTCAGAGTTTATCACTGATATACCATTCTGACCCTTGGATTTCCAGAGTTATTATTTGATCTTTGTTAAATTCTTTCCTTATGATCAGCAAATAACTTCTGCATTCCTCCAGCATTATTTCAGCTTTGATCTCTTTTTGTCTTTCCAAATTTTATAGTAAATGAAAAATGGTCAGGAGGTGGAAAAGAATGTACATTAAACAAACAAACAAACAAAACCAGAAAAATGTGCCCCATTCTTCTTAATAGAGAGGTTTATGAAAAATAAATTCTAAAAACTTCAACCTCCAAAGCTGTGCATCATTACAAATTAAACCTTACCTATTTTTTTTAATATAAAACTGAGATTTTTGAAGGCAGTCCTTAGTAGTCCTGCAGATCTCTGAAGTGCAGCAGAATAAGAATTCAAAAATAAATGAAATAACAAGCAGCACTGATTACTCAGTGCATTTTTACTAACTTATCTATATTTTCCTGCCAACACCATTGGGTAAAAAGCTAAGCTTATCCACCCTGCCTATAATGTTCTCTGGTATATTGCACAAGCTTCCTTTAGGTTATACTTTTAGTTCTTAAAAGACATAGAGAAGCCGAGACTTCTTCTACTATATTATTCAGTAAATCATAGAATCACAGAATGTTTAAGGCTGGAAGGGACCTCCAAAGGTCATCTAGTGTAGCCTCCCTGCAGTGAGCAGGGATACCCTCAACTAGACCAGGCTGCTCAGAGCCTTTTCCAACCTCACCTTGAATATCTCCAGGGATGGTCTCTCAACCACCTCCCTGGGGAGCCTATTCCACTGTTCTACCACCCTCAATGTAAAGTACTTCTTCCTGATATCTAGTCTAAATCTTCTCATCTCTAATTTAACCCCATTACCCCTTCACTAGAGGCCCTCCTAAACAGCCCCTCTCCAGCCTTCCTGTAGGCCCCTTTCAGGTACTGGAAGATGGCTATAAGGTCTCCCTGGAGCCTTCTCTTCTCTAGACTGAACAGCCCCAGCTCCCAGTCCTCGTAGGAGAGGTGTTTCAGCCCTCTGATCATCTTTGTAAAGGCCCTTCTCTGGACCTGCTCCATCAGGTCCATGTCTTTCCTATGCTGAGGGCTCCAGAACTGGATGAAATACTCCAGGTGAGGTCTCACCAGAGCAGAGTAGAGGGGCAGAATCACTTCGATCTGCTGGCCACACTTCTCTTGATGCAGCCCAGGATACAACTGGCCTTCTTGGCTGCAATTTCACACTGTTGGCTCATGTCCAGTTTTGCATCTACTAACACTCCCAAGTCCTTTTCTGCAGGGTTGCTTCCCTAATGGCATGAAATTCTGTGAATAAGCAGCTTATATAGTAGTGTTGTAGTCTCAGAACTGCCCACATGAACTCTGATACCTCATGAGGGAGAGATTTAAAGTGTAGCTTTGTGGTAAAGTAAATATTGGTATTTTGTTCAATCTGGTACCTTCCCAGCACCTGCATACATATCAGTATCCTTATTGGCAATGTCAAACATTCAGATATTATCTAAATTTTGATGCATTTAACATCAGTAAGAAGTCATAGCTCTCTTGGTCAAAGAAAACATAGCCTTAGCCTTCTGACTTCCCACAGTTCTTCCTAACAAGCTACATTTTTCATTATACAATTCAGTGCTGTAAATTGGCCAGTGAAAATGAGAAATTAAGGAAAAGGGAAAAAAGGTATTAAAGTATAATCCATGATCCACAGAATTTGGAAAATCCAGCACTTTTTCCATGTGTAGTTTGCCATTGTGTATATTATACATTATCCATTCATCTTTAATGTGAAATGTATCCTCCCCTACTCAGTAACAGCTTTCTTTATGGTTCTGCAGTTATCAGGTAGAAATGTTTTTGTTATCTATGAAATTCAAGACTGATTTTCAAAACATAAATGAAAAAAATAAAGAATATAGAGGTGACAATTTAGAGTGGTGATCAATGGTGCTAAGTCCAGCTGGAGAGCTGTAACCAGTGGAGTCCCCCAGGGATCAGTGCTGGGTCCGATCCCATTCAACATCTTTATCAATGACATTGATGACAGGACTGAGTGTCTGCTCAGCAAATTTGCTGATGACACAAAATGGGAGGATTGGCAGATATGCCTGAAAACTGTGCAGTCATCCAGTGAGACTTGGACAGGTTGGAAAACCGGGCAGGACAGAACCTAATGAGGTTCAAAAAGGATAAGTGTAGAGTATTGCACCTGTGTAAGAATAACAAATTACACCAGTACAGATTGGGAAGTGATCTGCTGGAAAGCAGCCTTGTGGAGAAGGACTTGGGTGTCCTGGTGGACAGCAATTTCTCCATGGAGCAGCAATGTGCCCTTGTGGCCAGGAAGGCCAATGGCATCCTGGGGTGCATCAAGAGGACTGTGTCCAGCAGATCAAGTGAGGTTCTCCTCCCCCTCTACTCTGCACTGGTGAGAACTCACCTGGAGTATTGTGTCCAGTTCTGGGCTCCCCAGGTCAAGAGAGACAGAGATTTGCTCAAGAGAGTCCAACAGAGGGCTACAAGGATGATTAAGGGACTGGAAAACATGCCTTATGAGGAAAGGCTGAGACACCTGGGACTCTTTAGTCTGGAGAACAGAAGACTGAGAGGGGACTTGATAAATGTTTATAAATATATATGAGGGCTAAGTATCTAGAGGAAAGGGACAGCCTCTTGTCACCTGTGGCCTGTGATAGGACAAGGGGGAATGATTACAAGCTAGAACACAAGAGGTTCCACCTTAACATGAGGAAGAACTTCTTTACAGTAAGGGTCACAAAGCACTGGAATGGGCTTCCCAGGGGGGTTGTGGAGTCTCCTTCTCTGGAGATTTTCAAGACTTGCCTGGATGTGTTCCTCTGTGACCTCTGTTAGATTATACTTAGATATTATGATCCTGAGTGGCAGGGGGTTGAACTCAAAGATGTCCAAGGTCCCTTTCAACCCCTAATATTCTGTGATACTGTGTGATACCATATACCTCAACATTTGCAGATATGCATGTTTTTTTCATTTACCTATGACATTTTCTGATCTTTCCCCTCATAGCAAGCCCCCTAATACACTGTACTTTTCCTTTAGAGCATGAGTGAATAAGAAATAGCTAATATGCATATACAGGTTCAACATGTATACAAACATTACAAATCTAGCATTTGTTAAAGCAGGAGATTAGTTGGAACACACTTTAGTAGAAAACAAGAGTACTGCACTGACACTTTAAAAAAATCTTTATATTATTAAAAACTTGCAATCAGTTCTTATTATCATCTGTGATCCTAGCAGATAGTGTCTATATCATTTAATAAAAGCTAACATATGTCTTTCCTGGATGTGTTCTTTATCTTTTTGTAACTGCTTGGCAATTTCAAGATAATTACTTCAATACAGTATCCCCCCTCACCCCTCCTTAAAGAAGGTAAAAACAGGGCATTTACTTAAGAAGTACCTTGAGAAAATTATTGACAACTTCTATTTAAACCAGCAATAGTTATCTGCTAGCTTTTTCTACCTTTTGTCTTTCTGAACACTTCAGCAGCTTGCTTGTGGGAACTCTGGCTCCAGTCTGGCTAAGAGACATGTACATAACAGTGTTATTCTTAGGTTGGCACTAGGACAATTGTTGGGATTCTTCTGAGGCTCTGCAGGTAGTATATATGAATACATATACATTTATATATTTGCATGTATCCTCACTTCCAAACTTCATAAAGGATATTTTTTTTTCCAAATATATGATCAGTCCATATGTCAGCTCATCTGAAGTTTTCTATATTTCAAGCTAACACAAAAAGAAGGAATTTGTGAAAGTGAAGAAATAACCAGTAAATGGGTTAAGAGTTTTGTTTGGTATTGGCTTCTGTGAAAATGAAGCTATACTAGTTAATGAAGGTAAATCCTCTGAAAATGAGCATAATATAGCTATATATGTGGCTGTTTGGCTGTTTATCTGGTTATACAAGACTGCTGTGGGTTTGTTTGTTTGGTTTTGTTTGTTTGTTGTTGGTTTTTTTTTCCTGAGAAATTGATAGAAAAAGGAGAACATAAGGAAATAAGTTTCCACAGGCCTGTGAGAACCTTACTGGTCAGGAGTCCCACTTCCACCTGCACTGCAGTTTTGTCATGAATAAACATTTTTAGTCTCAAAACTGAGTCTGAAGTGGCTTAAAAGCTTTACAAACACTGCCCAAATAAATAAATAAAGTGGAAAGCAGTTTGCATTTCCCAGTTGGCTCACTTAGGAGCTAAGAAAATGCTTGCCTTGTGACTAATTTAATTAGTGTATTTTTAGAATATTTCTTGGATTAAATTTTAAGAAACTCTTTGATTTTTGCAGTAAAATTCATCAGTTCAAAGCCTATGTTATAAAGAATTCCTGCCAGCTCATATAAAGCTCCTTCATCCACCTACATAAATCTCTCTGAAATCAGAAGATAAATACAAAGTCACTCAGGACAAATTCACTGATCACATGCTTTTGTTTTTCGTTGTTTAGTTTGGTTTGGTTTTTAATTGAGGCAAAGCAAAAGAATAGTTCTAGGCTTACAGGTGTCAATGTTTGGTTGGGGTTTTTTTAAATTGGGCTGTTTCACATGTTTTTCTCTAGAAAACAAAGTAGTAATTGTTAGAGCACACTATTTTATTAATGATAAAAAAGAGTTCTTGACTAGTACACTGTGCTGGAACTTAAAAAATGATTTCTTAGCTTAAAGGTAGACTTCCTTCAGGAACTTGGAAGACCTATGTTAACTGACTACTTGTTTTATTTTTGGAAAGGAGAGTGTGTAGTCACAAGAGTACAAAACATTTTCAAAAATGATGAGGCAGCAAGACTTCTAATAGAAGTATCCATGCTTATCCATTGAGCATAATCTGCCAAAATCTATGAATCATCTTCTTATTATCAAACAGTAAGTAGAACTACTTAATTACTGGAATATGTAATGAAACTAAGCCTTAATGGGATTTTAAAATTACCTGTACTAGTAATGAGCATAGTACATAGAGACCTGTACAAAGTCTGAGCATAACCTGGTTTTGCACTTGTCTGAGGGAAACTGAACCTAAAAAGCTCTGTGGCTAATTCCATGCCCAGCTCCAATGGTAAATGTGGTCTGAGTTATAACAGCTACACTAGATTATGGAGTAGATCATCTTGAGTGCCATCACACAGCACATACAGGACAACCAAATGACCAGGCTCAGTCAGCATGGGTTTATGAAAAGCAGATTCTGCTTGACTAACCGGATCTCCTTCTATGACAAGGTGGCCCACTTGGTAGATGAGGAAAAGGCTGTGCATATTGTTTACAGACATTAGTAAAGGTTTTAACTTTGTTTCCCCCAACATTCTCCTGGATAAACTGTCTGATCATGGTTTGGATGGGTGTACACTTCACTGAATAAAAAAAAAAAAAAAAAAAGACTTCATGGAGAGGCTCAAAGAGTGGTGGGTGGTGGTGAGCTGAGTTAAGTCCATTTGGTGGCTGGTCACAAGTGGTGTTCCTTAGGGCTCAGGACTGGGACCAGTTCTGTTCAATATCTTTATCAGTGATCTGGAAGAAGGAATCAAGGGCACCCTCAGTAAGTCTGCAGACAACACCAAGCTGGGCAGGTATGTCGATCTACTTGAAGGTAGGGAGGCTCTAAAGAGGCATCTGGACAGGCTGGATCGATGGACCGAGGCTACTGGGATGAGGTTCAACAAGACCAGGTGCCAGATCCTGAACTTGGGTCACAAGAGGGTCACAACCCTCTGCAATACTTCAGGCTTAAGTAAGAGTATCTGCAAAGCTGCCCATCAGAAAAGGACCTGAGGTGTTGTCTAACAGCCACCTGAATACGAGCCATCACTGTGCCCAGTTGGCCAAGAAGGCCAAGAACATTGTGGCTTATATCAGAAATGTTGTGGCCAGCAGGAGTAGGGAAGTGATTGTGCCCTTGTACTGGACACTGGTGAGGCTGCATCTTGAATACTGGGTTCATATATTCAGCCTCATAAAAGCAAACTTTCAATATGCAGTGCCAGAGTTTAAGCAAAGAATGTATGCTGCATTGTTGACACTTTGTTGTAATTCCCTCTTGCTATGTATTCCTTTGTGATAAGCAAGTTATCTTGTTCATCAATGTCTTAGTGACATCACTGCAGAAAATACTTGATTTGATATGTTTGTTCGTGATTTCTGATCTCAATTGTTTCCATACATTCAAGACAGTCTGGTCATTGCTTGCTTCCCTTCCTCCTCTCCCCCCTTAAATACTTCCTTTCTTTATTCTCCTCTTTCAAAAGGGCTTTTCTCTCACCACAATGTTACTAAAACACCCATCTGAGTTTTTCAGATACTCTTCTCCAATATGTTCAAACTATTGCCACTGCAGACAGTAGTTCCTACATTAGACTCATACACTTTTTCATTTTGCAAAGCTCTTGATCATACTTTCAAGTCCATGTATTGTTTAATCTGCTTACAATTTCATTTAATGTCCTTTCATCAGTTCCTGCTTAGAAGCAAAGTCAGATTTGATTTAATAACTTCTAATGCAATTTCTATATCTCCTTGCATGATATCCCATTACCTAGAAATATGATTCCTGAACCTCTTTGTGTTGCAATCATATGTGCTTTGCCAGTATCAACAGACTTCTTATTTCTATGAATCTGTGAGAAAGAAAGTAACAAGAGGGGCAAACCCAACAAAATTATGAACCCAACTGAAATTATTAAGCATTTTTCATTACTCTGTGAAATCCTTTTCTACTTTCTCCCAGACATCTGCCTTCACAATTCTCACCTACCTTACAATTTTGAATTTGCAACAGATCACTGATTTGATTTGTGCAGAGAACCCAATCCAAAATTCTCTTCTACAAGGCAGAAGACTCTAAATTTGTCTCTTTCTGAAGGTAATTTATGCTTAAATCCTACATTTTACCCTACTCTCAAATGATCAGTGCTGCAGATTCAACTTCATGTATTCTTTGCTTCCCTTAGTTTAGCAAAAAAAAATTGCTCATGGTATCCATTACAAAAAATGTCCATCCAAAAATGGACATTAGATGCAAACATTTTGAGATGAGATCTGTATTTATGGTCAGCTGCTATTAGTAGAAGAAAAGGTCAGTGCATTAAAGAATATAGTATTTAGTAGACATATTTGCTGAAAAGATGATTGGATTATTTTAAGGTGTCAAGAGCTAAAGTGGGTACATCTTGAATTATTAGTAAGTAATTATCAAACTAAGTTAATGCCCAGTGGATTCAGCTAATTAATTTGTGTCCATGTTGGTAGGTCACAGTTGTTTATTTAATCCTTCTTCTAAATTATTTCCTCTGCCAGCTGAAAAGTGTCCTGCTAATGGACCCTCTAAGTTCTTTTACTATAATAAGAATCCTCAGCACACGAGAAAATATGACAATGATCCAGATTTTTATTCTTATCCTTTAAAATATGTAGAAGGAAATCTTTACCCCTACAAAAATATATATATAGTACATTTGGTGACCTGAATTGTCAAGTATCACCTACAGAGGTGCAAGTAATTGTTGGGTGATGATTATTCTCATCAGCCTAAAGTATGAAAGCAATAGAGTGGAAAAAAAAAAAAAAATCCTTATGTTATGTCAAATGATTACTGCCTGTGAGCCATAATAAAAATGATGCTCTCGCAGTGGTGATGTTAAACAGCAGCATAAATGAGTGCAGCCTGCTGATTGTGCAATGTATTGATCATTACCAATTGCTGTAATCCCAAGTAAATATATGATATATTTACCGGGGTATTTGCGTGATCCAGTTCTAAAAGGAACAAAGAAGAATGCTGAGAATGCATTGCAGTCACCTTTGACACAAAGTGACTTAGATATCTACATCCCTAGGTGTTTCTCTGTGTTTTGCTTCTGCTCTGCAGGATGTACACAAGGTGTGTAAAAATGCAGCCAGAAAGGAATGCAATGCCAATTTATATTCAAGAGGTTAGAAGTTGTGATCTGAAGTATAACTGATTAAAAAACCTTCAGAAGAGATGGAAGAAGAGGAGGAAATGGTAGCTTTTATGTACACATTGCACAACATCATTATGACTTTACAAGGTTTATTTATCATTCTTATAGACTGGGCTTCATCCAGGAATTAATAGGTTTAATGATGTGCTTACTGAACTTTGAAAATCAGCTTAATGATAATCAGAGAGCAAATGTAAAATGCCATTGAGTCCATGCAGAAATAAGATTTCACATACATTCCATGAGAATCTTCCTTTATGTAAATTGGATGAGCAAACATGATTTTCAAGTTGAATAACTAGACATGAGTATTCATCTATCGTGATCCAGGTCAACAGCTGCACTGAATAATGAGTGTTGAAAACCAGTTAAAATCATTACCTGACTATGGTAGATTTACACTTGGAACTGCCCTGAGAAATCTGCCCTTTGTTTTAGCTGTGCTTCTACCCATATGAGAGTCAGATCAGGTATCTTAAGTACTGTATTATAGCTGATAGTGTGCACAAATACCTATTTGCTCATGGACATGAATTCCATTTTCAAAAGAACATTCAGCACTTAGGAACTGAAGACTTCCTCCTTATTTCACTTTTCACCTTCTGATCAATGTGATATCACCTCCTAAGTGCTGAACCCATCCTTGCAAATATAAGTCCTGAAATACTTTTGAAAATCTTATTACTCTGAGTACTTTGTGGATTTAAATAGCATAAAATGGTAAGATAGAAAATGTCAATTCTTAACTCTATTGTACAGTCTCTGCACTAGCCTTTCAGTCTAAGAGACCTTTGAGGCAAGTTGTCTCTGTCTCCATGTATAGAAAATATTTATCACTGTCAGGTCATTTTATCTGCCAAATGTTAGATTTCATGTTGTCTTTGTAGGATGGTAACATGCATGCAAGGTGATTTTATGAGTCCTAAGGAATACTACTTTCTCCTTCTTACTCATTTTGAGTAGATCACACCATTCTTCCTCCTTAGACTGTAATTTCTCTTCAATTATTTTAACTACAGCTGGAACAGTAAGTCTTGATAGAACAGTACTTTAAAAGGAACACTAAAACTAAATATTAAAACAATTCTTCCTCTTACTTGATTTTTCTTATTTCATATTATCCTTCCACTTCCATCTGCTTTCATTCTTTCTGCTTGGCAGTATTTAGAGAACAAGTTATATGCAGCCATCCACATACCTGCAGAAATCTGGCAGATTAAAATTGAAAGATATTCTTGTAAACATTCATAATTTAAAAGAGCTGTTAACTGTGCATTACTGATAGGGCTATTTCATTTTGGGAGGTCCATTTCTACATGTGTTTAAATGGAAAATGTAGCAAAAACCAGAAGTAAAGTTGAATCTGAGAAGAAGGGAGTGGCAGAGGACAGTGCTTTTAAGATTAAGGTTCTTTCATTATCCTACTCTGATTTGATTTGTAAAAAAATAACTAATGTCCTCAAGTAAAGTCTGTTTTGCCCATTACAGTAATTAGTGAGGAGTCTTTTTCACTGTTCTTATCTTGACCAACAATCTTTTTGTCATCTTTTTCATGCTTTCAGAAGAGTAGTGATATGGCAGCTTTGGTGAGCATGCAACATCCAACTAGGGTCATTACACCACACTGTCCTTCCTGGCACTGAGGCCAAATACTCATAAGCTCTTCAGCTGTGTTCTGCAGTTAACAGAAGCTCATACTTGTGCTCCTTTGTAATTCCAAGAAAGTAATAATTTGCATTCAGGTAATGCAGATTTATTTCCTTTATAACAATGACAAATAAGTATTTTAATATGATGTGCATGATGTCCACCTCTTGTGCTTTAAAGCTGTTTGTGTAGAATTGCTTTCTTATGAGTGCCCCAATTTCTCCCATTTTATTCCCATCTCATTCACTAAATAGACTAATACCTGTGTTTGAACTTAATTCCTAATTTGACTCTTCTTTAAAATACCTGCAAATCAGGAGTACATGTTTGTATGAAATTGTAAAGTAATCTTGCAACCTGATTCTCTTACTAGCAGATTTCTTTTAAGTTATTTGTTTTTTAAAGTTGTGTATTTACAGTACAGTATTTAATAACTGGAATAAATCATTCACTTATGATTGAATTCAGGTATTAGATTTATTTTGGCATAACTCCACAGAGTTCAGTGATGGATTGACCTAGAGAATTTGTAAGAATCCTATTCATCTTTATTGTATTAATATGTCTTGGAAAATGGAAGATCATGTTCAGAAAGCTGTGGTGAAATGAGGTTTAACATGACAATACAAGTGCAGTTACTTGAGACAGCTCGTTTTATTTCTGTACTGCTATTATGAAAAGAACAACTATGCAAGAGTAACAGGGATATTAGTGGAAAAGGTTATAATCACTGTTGCTTTGCTGTGATGCCAGCATGCCTGTAAATGGTCCTGGTGGTCTGATCCTGCTGTGGAATTCCACCTGCTAATTCATATGATCTTCTGTCTTGTAAAGCAATTATGGGATTGTCCTAGTTTGTACTAGGTATTATCTTAAATTTTATAAAATGTGAGACCTGGGGCTTATAAAGAGACAAGAATTTATTAAACAATATATTTATATATGAAGAGAGAGAGATTTGTATAGAATGCGAAACCAAACAACAAAATGTATAATCAGTAAACTTTGAAACAGCATTATATATAACAGACACAGATGGCTGCCCTTACCTCTGACAACCAGCAAGGCTCGCCGGAAAACACCATTGAACAGGGAGGGGGCAGGGTGGGTGGAAGAAAACAATGGGAATGACTTCAAAGAAAAATCCCCACTTCGGTTTTTAAGAAGAAGAGGTTCCCAGGGGATCAAAGTCTCAAACAAACCCACAAAACACGCAGCTGGCAGAGGTGCTCCGGGAAATCCTGGTGATGAAGAGCTGGTCGGAGAAAATCCAGTGTGGGGAGACGAGAACTGGCTCAGACAAAAAGGTAGATTTCTTCCTCCTGAGTCCATGCCAAATCAGAGAGAGAGAGAACTTCCCTGAAACCACTCCTCTTCCGTTTCTGTCTGTGTGCATGTCCAGACTGCCCACCACCGCTCCCTCCCCCCCTGCCTCCGACTGGCCCGGCCAAACCCCCACAGGCAGGGGAAAAAAAAAGTGCTTTTTAAAAAAGGGAATCACTACCTGTCCTGGTTTGGGTGAGAAGCAGGCAAATTCTGCTCAGTGATTTTACTTTACAGCTTAAATTTCTAACTAACTGCAGTTTACTAAAGTTAGAATCATGTTTTGCAGGCAGTTTCTGCTTCTAGCAGAGTTAACACCTCATGTTTACAGTTACTGCCAGGGATGGAATGCAAAACCAAGGCCATTGCAAGAGTTTGTGTTTTGCTCTCGGGGGTGCAGAAAGTGAAAGACCGCACCTGCGGGGAGGAGCAGACAGGACAGGTGACCCCAAACTGACCAACGAGGTATTCCATCCCATACACGTCATATC
>JAOEGS010008131.1:0-10673 GCA_025447755.1 Corythornis vintsioides
CCTTTTAGTGTTGTGGAAAACTTGTCTAAATAACCCTTAGAGTATGCTTTCTTGCATTATACTTCAAAAGGTTGGAAAAAAATATAACGTTCGCAGCAAAAACATATACCTAGAGGAAAGGCAGATGCCACTGATGCACCGACAGTGCAAGTGACAACACTCACCTATAGACACCTGAAACTCAATACATTCAAGGGTAGGGAAAAGTCTAGATGGAGGGTACCTAATAATTATTCTGTCAATGGCCATCTCCTGATCTTTCATCTACATCAGGAATGAATAATCTGAGCATTACAGATGCATCCTTTTCTTTTCCTTTTTATGTATGGATAAGAACTTCAGCTGAATGGACAGCATAGTCATCTTCATCAGATAGAGACATGCTTCACTGGAGGCAGGACAGGTACCCACCCGTTCCTTCTACAGCTGTCTATTTATTTATCTGAAACATAAACATTGTTTGGATAACCTGGCTGCTTCCTGTTTAAGCAGAAACAGATCTGGCTGCTGAAAGTGCCACACAGATGCATCTTTCATTTCCTCTATTTCAGCTGCTAATTATGACTCACCATTAGCAATTTTTATTATAAAAGCCTCCAGTTATAATTTTTGTATTCTACCATTATTACTTATTACTAAGTACCTAACTCTAATTATGATGAGGTAATTACTGTTGTTGTATGATGACAGTCCTCTATCTTTCATTTAAACTATTAAAATCAATGGTTCTGCCTCCAAAGAAGCCACCAACATAAAATATTGATCAAATAATTTTACACACAGTGGTTGGAAGCAGTATAATGTGGATATTTAAGACTAGTAATTAGCAGGAGACTTTTCTGAACACAGTGACATTTAAATCAGTAGTGGATGCCTGAAAGGACAAAGATAAAGTTATCTGTGGTATGAACTGTAGGGTGCTTAATCCTTAATGAGGATTAAAGCTTTTTGCTGCTCTGAACCTGGTCCTTAGATACAGATTCCAAAATAATATTTGTTGCATGATACCTTAGGTGCTTTCACTATTGTAATAGTAAGGAAAAAAATCCCTTTCATTTCCAGTTACGTTGCCTACTCTTCACTTGTAACCTTCCACTTGCACTGTCCAAAGGCACTGTGGCAGTGCCTTCACCCCAGTATCTCTGACTTTCTGAAGCTGCATTGCCACATTCTTCCACACTGTGCTTGTGAATAGCCCTTGTAGCTCTTAGTCTGTAACCCCCACACTCTCCACAATCCCCTTGCAGCTTCTGCTTTGTAACTTTACAGCCTCATAGAGAGAATGATTTACATACCCCGAAAGATTAGCTAACAATATGGATGTACAAAACTTAGCAGCCAGTCTGCATACACCATGTGCACCTGAAAATGTGGGTGCTCATGACATCATAAGCAAGAACAACTGACAGGGAGTTTGAGAGTCCTGATGAAAACTATAAAACTCCCAGAGAACAGTGTTGGAAAACACCTCTGCACTGGTAAGGGTGCTCATTTGGGGCCCCACCATTTCTCCCAGCTGGCCACTACAGAATATTTTCACTCTATATTTTCTTTCTCCTCTTCCTTCCCATAATCTCACCCTCCTCCACTTTCCTCCCCCATGCCTCCACAATCTAGATTAACTTTGAAGTCAGTGCATGACACAATTTGTGGACCCCACCAGAAAATCCTTTTACAGGTAAGTCAACTCTTTTGTCTTTTGTCCTTTGAACAACAGAGTGTCCTCTGGAACAGCTTTGCTATTTCCATTTTTTATGATAGGCTCTGGATTTCAGTGTCTGAGAAAGGTGTTAGTGTTGTTCTTTTGAATGACTCCTAAGTAGCATAAGCCCAAAGATCAATACCTGCATTGAGAACTATTGACATTCAGGAGATAGCACAAAATGTGTCTAAATTAACACTTTAGATGTGGAGCATGCTTCTGAAGTGTTTTTCCCCACAGTCTGATGGGAAAACTGTATGATCTGTTACACTTTCCAGAGCAGTCTTAGAGTTGATTCATTCTGGAAGGAACTGGAAGATGTTATTTAGAGATGTACCTTGTGAACACCACCATGGACTCAGTCCACAGGCCCAAACTAGAAAAGCACACTGAAAAAAGTATAAAATACATCTTGGGGCTTCAGCAACAATTGCTTTACTTGAGATATACATTCCTAGAGGGCAAGAAGTGTGCTCCTTGCTAATACAGACATAACCTTAAAGAACTTAATAAAATGCAGTCAGACATTTTAGCCTGGAGCCAGTTTTGGCACAGAAACCTTGGTTAGACTTCAGCTACAGCCTACTCACTCTATCATACAACATTTTTACCCCACTAAAGTCAAGAATTTTTTTCATCTTCCATAAAACTTTTTCTCTCAGCCCTCCCACCTGTATGCCCCACAGAAGAGGGAGGTGAGGGGGGAATACAGAAATCCTCCTCGCCAGCAGACTCTGCAAGGACTAGCAGCTATTGAAGTTAAGGGCATGGGTACATTTCACATAGCATTTTATGTTGTTCTGTTTTGTGTCTTCTTTTTGGCAAACAAGAAGGGAGTTGAGACGAAATAGTCTTTAAGAGATATTTACACTCATTTATGTCAAAGGCCAAACCAGCATTACTGCAGGGGAAGGTACAACTTACTGGAATTAGATTGTTCCTGCTTTCAAGTTGCCATTAAACCTTCAGCTCTTTCAGGGTCAAAGGGCTTCTTCTGGAGAGTATATAAGTATTTGCTTCTTCCCAACTGTTTGGCATACTCCTTTCCTTCTGGCTTAGATATGAGGCACTCAAATTTCTCTAGGTCCCCATAGGAATGTTCTATGCTTTTTCTTTATAAAAACTTCTGGCCTGTACCAAGATTTTTTCTTCCTTGTCTTGTGCTTTCTGTGGTAGATGTATCACAGTATTGAAGAAGGGAGAATAGGTTCTGTGTGACAGCAACTGCTGTCAGAAAGAAGAGTGAGAACATGTAGGAAAAATAACTCTGCATGCAAGTGGGGATAGAGGTGCTCCAGGTGCTGAAGTGGAGATTCCCTTGCAATCCATTGAGAAGACAGTGGTGAGGCAGGCTGGTGCTCTGCATCCCATGGAGGTCAATATTGGATCAGATATCCACCTGCAGACCATGGAGCATCTCACTCTGGAGCAGATGAATGCCTAAAGAGGCTGTGACCAGTGGAGAGTGCACACTGGAGGAGGCTCCAGGCAGGACTTGTGACCCCATGGGGGACTGATGCTGGAGCAGTCTGCTCCTAAAACAATACAGCCCATAAAGGACCCATACTGGAACAATTCACAAAGAACCGTAGTCCACGGGAAGAACTCGTGTTGGAGAAGGTCATGGAGGGACCCAACACTGGAGCAGGGGAAGAATGTGAAGTGTCATCTCACTGAAGAGGAAGGAGCAGCAGAAACAATGTGTGATAAACTGATCATGACTCCTCATCCTCCTGCACCACTGGAGGGGAGGAGTTAGAGAAATTCAGGATTAGAGTTGAGCCCAAGAAGAAGGAAGGGGTTAGTGGAAGGTGTTTTAAGATTTTTTATTTTCTCATTATCCTACTCTGATTTGATTTCTAATAGATTAAACTATTTTACCCAAGCTGACTCTGTTTTGCCATTGATGATATTTTCTGAATGATAACTCCCTGTCCATATCTTGACCCATGAGCCTTTTGCTATATATTCTTTCCTCTCTTCAGCTGAGGAGGGACATGATAGAGCATCTTTGATGGGCATCTGGCATCCATTCAGGGACAACACACCACTCTTACTTGTTTCCAGAAATCCCCATTACCATTCTCACTGTCATTATTTCAGCTTTCAATTTGTCTTGTACCCAGATTATGTCAGCAGCATGCAGAAAGAGAGGCAGAATTACTCCAAACTCAACTGAGCCAAAGGGGAGGGTTTTGAGTATCCCCACAAATAATGCACCAGTCTCTGACACTCTCCTGTAATTCCTTCTCTTCAAATACAGGCTGTCACCACTGTAATCAGACTCCTATTCAACCTATTCAATCCTATTACATTTTTGTAATGACCTAATTCTCCGATACATCCTGTATCAGGAGGTTCAGTCTGGGCTTTCACTTGTGATTCTTTTTACTCTCATCGCATCTTTACTCATCAAATCCACTTTCAGAGTTTGTTTTCTCACACAGCTACCTCATCCACACATACATTCTTGGGCATTACAACTGCCTTGTTTTCTTCAGCAGCCAATTCTTTGCTTTGCTTTCCCAAAATCTTAATAGAAGTAATAGGTTTGCCAAAGCAAATCTTTCTTGTACCAAGTGGATCTTTTAATTTTTAATGTCATAACTTCAGTAAATAATATTTTTTTCCTGGTATTTTTCAGTAAAGGCAAGTAATAACAGCAACCACTTACTTCAGACCACTATTAGTAATTCAGTGAAAGTTTGTATCATGCATCCCAATTAAACCTTCAGAGACACCATTTATCTCAAGAGGCCTAGACATGAGCTTATCTTCCTTTCCACTGCAGTTGTTTCCAGTGTTGGGTTTCCTTAAATAAATCAAATTAAACAAGTAATTCTTCCCTCCACCAGTTAAATCCCCTCCAGAGTCTACAACCTTATTCTGTACAGTGATTTTGGTTTTTTAAGTCATGCAGTTTTTTACCATTTGCGATGTAATCTCTTTTATATGCAGGAAGGGGTAGAAGGTTAAAAATCATGTTTCTTAGGCAATCATCAGTTTGGAAGAGCAGGGTGAGTCTGTATTTAGGCTTGCTCTCTGTAAGATATACTGCAGTCCCTTGCTTCAGCCTTCCTAGGCATCCATAAGACTACCTCTAGAAGGACTCAGGGTGACACTGGGGGTGTTTGGGGAGGGAGTGGAACACACAACTTTCACTATCTGATCATCTTCTAGGTATGACTGAGAAAGGCATCTTATCAAGTCAGAGAATGTTCAGTCAGCCCTCTCCAGACGCTGCTAAGTATTTTTCAACTGAACATTCTGAGCAGTTGAATTGGGCATTTTTGCACAGCTTGTCATAAAATGTGACAACTGCCCTGCAGGTGTCTGACCTCAGCTTTCATTTTTTCAAGGTTTTGCTGCTTCAGATTTGTCTTAGAAAAAGAATCAACTTCTCTGGCTTATGCCAGTGAGGTACAGATGCAACATCCTATGTTTAATTACTTACAGATCCTGATGCTCCAAAAGGACAGCTGAAAATAGGAGGAGATATTCTACATGTGTTTCAATAAAATTCCAGTGCTTTCCATTATACAAAATGGAAACAGCTTTTTAAACTGGAAGTCACTGTTCATACAAAGTCAGATGACCATTTTGGAGAAGTCTGTATGTATGTGGACATAAATCAGATCCATTCAACTGCAAGAGAGCATCAAAAACAAATTGATCCCCTGCAAGCATTTAGGAAAATTTACAATTACTTCATATTTACCCTTTTTACAGTTCTACATGGGGAAGCCTACAACTATATTAGATACATGTACTAAAAGCTAACATTAATGATTAAGAACAGTAATAGAAATTATTTGTTTTAAGGAAGGGTTTTTCTAAACACTTCTTACAGTAAGAAACAAGCTTTCTCTAAAAACTATATGTAAATATATGTAAACTAGATTGTTGGGTGTGCCTAAACTCCTCATCTTTGCCTCTTGAATGAAACAGTGAGGAAATGCATCAATCTACAATTTGCAGGAGACTTGAGGCCAATGTTAGAGGATCAAGACATTTCTGGATAATAACTTTTTTTTTTTTCTAATAGCAGTAAGATTTAGAAAAGAGAGAAAAAAGTAGAATTTAGTCAGTATTACATTTTCTGTAATTTTCATTTAAAACTACTTTCAGCCATCTCTATATACAACTTTCACAGAAATACGTAGTTAGGCTACATCGTAAGAGCTCCTGCCCTGTTTTTATTACTGCCATTACTGTGTTGGTTAGGATAAAAACCCTTATTGAATTTGAATAGACTACTCCGTAAATAACAAAGAGTCAGAATTGCATATCAGCATCCCATAATAGTTTACATTTTTACAGAAGACTGCTGTAAATGAAGAGACAGCAGTATAACATGTGACCAAACTCTCAGACAATCTCATTATTTAAATGTACATCACATTTTTAAGGCTAGTGACCAGAATGCAAATTGTCAGTTTTAACTATTGGCTTTGACTGATTTGTCTCTCTTTGCTGTCATGGAAACCTACATTAAATTAAAGACAAAGAAACAATGGAACTAATTAATGTCCTATGCATCTTCTGCATGGGAGAACCATTGGGCAGTTATTTGTAATATCATAGCAGCACCAGCAACATACTTTTTAAATGCCTAGTTAAAAGATTTATTCTCAACAGCAAATTCCTATAAAAATATAAATAGATATAAAGACAAGTCAGAAGTACAAGATGGATAGAAGAGAGTGTCTCCCTCTTCCTCCTGTCATCCAGATATCTGAAGGATAAATTTAAATGAGAAATGGCCATTTAAAAATACTCTTTAATTTAATCCCTGCAACCTGACAGTTTCTCCACGAGAGCAAGAAGTAACCTGGGTTAGATGCAATAGACTGTCAGGTTGCACTGAGAGGTGAAGTCAGGGTTTGGGCACTCACAGAGAGAGAAAACATCAAAACAATAGAGAATATGAAAAAAAATAGTTGAGAAAGAAGGTTATCTCCTTATTAAACACTATGTTATCACCTGCATTCTTCCATTCATCTGTGCACTGAGATACCTCTCTACTTCCAGATTTGATATTTTTACAAAGACTTGGTGTTTGAAGAGGTAGAAACCACCACGTTACTTGTCTAGACTTATTCTTAGAGGAAGGCTCTGCAGTTGCAATGGTACACATGATGCTTTTATGCCCCTGCTGCAGCTTAATGTTAAAAATTCAGTATTCATAGAGAATGTGGAAGAGGGTAGAGAACAGCATGGGTAATAGAAGTCCTGTAAGTTTAATGGAACTTTTTATTATTTAATCAAGTTCTGCAAATAAATAAGATAGGATGCCAGAAGTAATAGTTTTTGGGTTTTTTTCACGGGTTAATCAATAAGATTTTGTCTTTTCCACTGATTCTAGACTGCGACATAAACCACCATATCTCAGGGAAGGAGATGCTTGTTGGATAATATGATTTAATTTCACTATAACAATACATCCTCCAATTCCAGGAGTTATGAATGAATAAAGCAACGCATATTCCCATGGTTAAACTGAATTGCTTCACACATGACTGATAAAACAGGAGAAAAAAGGGTTTTCTGCTGCTGTACCACCAAACTGCCTGACCATGGTGTGATGGGACCCCAGTGGCAGCTGCCCCGTGCTGTCAGCCTGGCTGGGAGCCTTGGCTGTCACGCCTGCCCTGTTCTGTGCACAGGGCTGGAAAACACTGTGCAAAGCTCTGCTCCCCAACACAACTGCTTCTGACAGCTCTGTTACTCTGAATCTACTGACAGCACTTTTAATTTCATGTGTTCTACAGCTTATAAAGAAGTTGTGCCTGCAAGGATGTAGAAGGCATTGTTCAGCCAGGGTCCCCTGCTTGAACAGGGGCTGGGCAGCAATTTGGAGGGTCTCATTTTTCTCTTGTCACTGGGAAAGAGCACAGACAATTCAGGAGAGCATAAGAGCTTTGGTGACATGCTAAGTTTTCAGATGTCTCCTGAGTAAAAGAGATAAAAGTAAACAAAAAAATACTTTCTAGAGTGTGAAATGAAACTGTTCATTAGAACAGTTGCAGAATAATGAAAGATGTCATTAAAGCAAGCCATACTTGTCAAAGGTTGTGATAGTGCTAATTAAAGATGTTATTTCCTCTGAATTGAAGTATCAGCTGTTGACAACTAGCTATGCAGTTAATGTGCATATGGCAATAGATGTACTAAATAGACAGTAAAAGAAGGAACCCCAGGCAAGTAAGCATTTATTGATGTGGTATCCTGAAGCTGACATATCAAAATGATAATACTGAATTATTTACAGAAAACAACAACAAAACCAACAAAAAAAACACTAACCAAAAAACAAAGAAAGATATATTAAAAAAATATTTAGTTTATCTATCCATAGTTCAGGAAATAAAACAACCATGTTAAAGACTTCACCAGACATCAAGAGCCTTTATACCACAAAATGAACTGCCAGCCAAATGACTCCAGAGAAGAGTGGGAATGGGTGGAACAGGAGAGGAAACCCAGGAGGCTGCATCTGAGCAAGCATTTCTCTGTACGTTAGAAGTGAGTGATAGACCTTTCTGAGCAGAAAAAGGCCTGGTGTGATTGATTAGGAACAGAGTCATATGAAGCATGGAGTTATTTAAGGGCTCAAAGGAAAATGAAATACAAGCTCACTGGCAGAGCAGTGCCAACAGAACAGTTCGATTTATTCTTCGGCATTGAACTGGGTCAAAGAGTCATAAAAGTAGGATATTTTTTCCCCTGTTACTCTGAGTTAATCATATTGTGCTGTTCACCTCCCTGCAGCTGTGAGGTGGCTGTTGGTCACAAAGCTTCTTTTGTAAAATGCTCATCTTGGAACATTTTATGTGAGATGTGGAGGAATAGCTGTTCACTTCTGGACAGCACACATGCATGAGGTGGCCACCTCAGAGCTAGTCCCAAAAACACACTGCTCTCTGTAATTCTAGATGCTAACAATGTTATTTTCACTATTTCACTGCTTTTTTAAAAGCCTGCCTTATCAACATTTCTATATTTATATAAAACTAGTTACATTTTTTCAATACAGCTAAAATTCTTGTTTCCACTTGAAAAAATACTAGAAAAACCCATCCTGCATTAGTATCATTCTGTAATGATCCTGAATATGGATCAGAATCAGATTTGTGTTTATTAATTTCATAGGAGCCTTGTTAGACACCTTATGCCACCAGGCTTTTGGAATAGTGACAGCACAATTGGAGGTAGCTTGGCTTAAGCCCATACTTCACTGAAGACTACTTAAGTGCAGGCAGCTAGACCATGGCTGAAGACAAATGGAAGATATTTCTATAGCAGACTTCCTTGATCTAGTAAAAATATGCATATGTTCACCCATGAACCCTGGATTAAGTGAAAATTATCCTACCTACCATGTATGTAGAGATGGTTGTACTGACTGGAAAGAAGCAATGCTTACCCCTTCCTAAAGGGAGGAAGTATTGTGCTGTTAAAACTAACAGATGTCACCTTCTACTAAATGATGAACAACAATAATAAGGATAACATTTGAGACTAGCATAACATGTTTTATCCCTTTCAGATGTTAATATCTTAACTTGTAAATTATACATCTATTTTTTTTCTAATGTTCTATGAAGCTTAACACCTAAAATTATTTTTAGAATATGCTGCTCCATTTTTATAATACAATTTAATCATTTATCATTTAGCAAATTATTTTCTCTCTGAAGGAATATTTTGGTTTGGAATATTATATCTAAATAAAGGTTATTTTCCTCAAGGGAATATTTCAAATGTTCTAGTTCAAGGTGAACAAACTATTTTGGTTAATGTTAAAAATTTTTGCAGAGTTTTCAGCTTCCACAGAAAGAACAGCATGCACAGAGATATATAACTGGTCTCTCCTCTTATTTAGAGAGACCTGAGAAACAAAACCTGACTTACTCTTCTGATTGCTTTATTTTTCAAATATCTGTTAAGGAAGTTCATACCTTGAAGGATCTGACTTATGCACCAATATTGGTTAAATTTTCTGATTAGGTTAGATTTAGTAACTCCTTAAGGTGAAAAATGCCTTCTCTTTTCATCCCACAGTTCACATCCCTTACCAGACTCATTATCACTTCTGTTTGCATCTTTATTTTCTCTCATCCTGCTCTTAACCCATTTGCTGGTGAGCCTGTGAAGATGTGGTCAAAAAGAGTTACTTCTGTTAGTTTATTTTGTTTATTCAATAGACATCAGGAATTGATTCCACTACCTCAGCTTTTTACTAAAAAGAATTTACCCTCTGCACCCTGGATAAATTTTAGTTTTGATAGTTAGAGAGAATTTGACAGGCAAAATTAATTTTCCCCTTGGCCACAACTGTTTTGCAGAGCAATGGAAATAGTTACCTTCATAGTTATGATTTTTCCTTGGTGAGGATGTAGTTTGTAAAAAGCAAAACATCAGTAGAAAAGGAACCTTAAATCCTTCTTTACATAACGTGGACTCATGAATTAGTCTCTTCTAATGAGAGCTTTATACTACAAAATTGTCGTTAAATTAACAACAGGAAACCATTAGTCATATTTGAAGTCTTAGTATCAGCTTCTTACTGCATTTTATAAGTACAATAAATAAAATTTTAGTTCAATAAGATCTAATTAAGAGTACACATATGATGTAAAAATCTGTAGTTGACTCTTAAAATAATAAAAGCTTTGATACATTTTAATGATCCAAAGAAAAGTTTTGCCTAAGCCAGCAATATTAATACAATAATGCATTAAAGAACTTCCTCCTTTGGTTCCATGTAACTATATGCCATTTTAAATCCATTGTATTTGATATAATTCATATAATGAAAAATTTAAATTGCCTTAGACTCCAGATTTTTATTATTATTGAGTTGTTTACACCTCATATACATACATATATATATATATATATATATATATATATAGAGACAGATTTCTTTTCTGTCCTTTTGGACATTTGTGCACAAAATATACTAAGC
>JAOEGS010008132.1:0-12696 GCA_025447755.1 Corythornis vintsioides
GGAAAACATGGGGGTTCACCAGGGGAACAGGGGGGGCGACCACACACCCCCAAAGAACCCGGGGGGATAAAGGGGGGGAAGGGGGGGGGGGGGGGGGGGGTGTGGGCAGGGGTGTATTTGTGCATAGGTCCTTGGGAATCACCACAAGCCTCAGGTGAGCCAAAGGAACAGCAGGCCTGGTGTCTCACACCCCCACAGTGCCAACATCCGGGAGCCTGGCAGCAGCTGTGCCAGCTGGCACACCCACCCCAGCACAGACTCTTACCTGGCCGGACAGTAACTGCTACATGGGGGGTCTCTCCGTTGGCCTGGGGCTCCAAACTGCTTCCAGCCTGAGGGGGCAAAGGGGGAGTTCAGCAGGGCCCCATGCACATCCCACTACACCAGACTGGGAGTCGGGGACATCCCTTACCTGTGGGGGGGTGGGGGTGGATAAGGTCCTTGCTCCAGACATGATTTCTTCAGTGATGTCTTTGCCGCCTTGGTTGGGGTCTCGTATCCGGATCTGTGCATGGGTCAAGACAGGGAGGGGGAGCCTGTCAGCAGGATGGGGGCACAGCACACAGGTCATCCTGCTTGCCTGGGTCTGACACCCCAGGACACCTCCTTCTCCAAGAAAAGAGGTTCATGCAATGCTGTGCCTGCCCTGGCCATATGCAGCTTGGGAACCATTGGGTGACACTTTCCTCCATAGGGGGCACAATGCCCCACAGGCACTGGCTGTCCCAGTGCCCAGCAGGCAGGGACAGGGTGAGCCTTACAAGCCATCGTGCCAAGCAGCTGGAGCCAACCCCATGTTCCCAGGCCAGTGCCCATCTCCAGGGGTCAAGGGATTCCAAGGCACCACCACAGTGGCACAGGTGCTGCAGGGTCCCCCCTCCACCTTGGGGACAGCACTGGTGACCAGCATGCAAAAGACACAGTGAGCTCCATGCCAAGTCAGGCAGAACCCACATGCTCACAGCCTCATCAGCTCCATGCCCACTGCACATGGTCAACCTACTGGGATGAACTGGGGGGGCACAAAGGTCTGGTACTACAGTGAGGGGTATAGTGCAGTGAGGGATCTTGTTCTCCCCACCCCCAAACATTATCTGCTCCCAGGGCAGAAAAGAGCTAAGCCCAGGGGGCACAGAGGTTCCCCTGATCGTGAAATGCCAACACCCCCCTCTTCCCAGCATCCCCTACCCCTGCAGTGTGGGGCCATGCTGGGAGCCGCCTGGCTTCCCGCTATAAATAGGCCCCACGCGAGGCCTCCAAGCACCGGCATCTCCGGGAGCAGACAGCAGTTGGCAGCCGCGACACCCCCGCCCCCCCAGGAGCCGTGACTCAGCACAACGCTGCCCGCCGGGACGGCCAAGGTCACCGGCACCCGCCACACACCCTGGTCCCCTCATCAAGCCCCCCAGCCTGGAAGGGCATGGCCCCCGCACTGCACCCCTTCCCCAACTTGCTGCACCACATCCCATTCTGCACACCATGAGCACCTGGGACTGTCACCATCCCCTCCTGCCTGCCAGCCCCCCACACCCTGTGCCTGGAGGCAGGTGGCTCCTTACCGTCTTGCGTTCTCGTTTTGGGGGGATTGGTGGCTGTTGGCTCACAATGACCTGGGCCGTGGGGACCCCCGCTGGGAACTGCTGCACCCCCTGCGCTGGGTAATAAGCACCCGCTGGAGGAGAGGAGAGAGTGTCAGACTGACCAACCCAAGGCCTCTGAGCTTGTCCTGGAAACCCCCAGAATCCCCAAACACAGGGGTCTTTCAGGAGCCTGGGGAGCTTGTGCTGCTCTGCAGTGAACCCCCATCACATCCGGCCCGGATCGTCCCAACCTGCCCAACAGGCCTGACCAAATTCCTTCCCTGTGAAGCAGAGCGTCCCCGCGCCACCCCTACGCCCAGCCACAGCCCTGCAGGCGGCCACTGTGCCCACCAGCTTCATGCCACCAACAGCCCCGCCAGAACGCTTGGCCATGCCTGGTGCAGGCGTCCTGGCTCGACAGGCAGCCGCTTTCCTGCCAGTGTCCTTATCTCCCTGGGGCCAGCACCAGCCCCAGGGCGGCACCAGCCAGCCATGTCCGCACCCTGCATTCACACCCAGGCCAAGGGGTTCAGGCTCCCCAAGCCCCCAGAAAGCCCAGCCCAGAGGAGAGAGCTGTGCCAGGGGCTGGAGGCAGAGCTGGACCCCATCCAGGGCTGGCACAGACCCTGACTCCTCCCAGGGCATCCCCAGAGCAGTGCCACAGGCCTATGCTTGTAGGGAGGAAACAGGCATAGCTGGGCCCCAGGCCTCTCCAGCTCCAGCACCTTCCTGGCAGCACCGAGCCCAGAATTCATCCAAGATGCTCTAGTGACTGCCCCATCCCTGAGCCAGGGCCGTCCCTCTGCTCAAGGGGGACACAGGGGCACCAGACAAGCCTCACACTCCAATACAAGCCAAGAGTATGGCAAAGGAGGGAGATGCTGAGATGCCCAGGTCTGGGAACCAGGAATGCTGTCCTGTTTCATCCACTGAAGGATGTGCCATGTCAGGCACCCAGCTTCAGCACCAAAGCAGAGGCAGGAGGCAAACCAAAACCAGGACCCCACAGAGACATCCTGAGGATGCCCCAGTGCCATGCACAATAGAGCAGCCGTGCCCTGGGCTCAAGCATGGGAGCCAACCATTGCCAGGGATCACCTCGCTCCTCTGAGGGGCCAGCTGGGCCCTGGGACAAGAGGGAGGCAGGACAGACACGTACCTGGCTCAGGAGAAGCCCATCTTTGCCCTTGTTACGCTTTGCAGACGTGTCGGGGCTGGGCCAGAGGCCTCAGCTCACATTTCTGTCTCTGCCGGGCCTCCCCAGACCAACCAAGTCTAAATATAGTCACAGCCTGGGTGGCCACATGTGAGCGGGGAGAAGAAGGGGGGGCTGCTCACACCACCACTCCCCAGCGCCGGGAGAGGGCAGGCATGGAGCACCCTGGCACCCCTGGCTCAGCTCCTTGAGGAGTAGGGAGCTGAGGAGGGGTCAGCAAGCACTAAAGTGCTCACCACCTTGACAGTGAGCAAGGGGGAGCAGGGGATAAAGTCTGCCCCAGCCCTCAGCCAGGAGAGTTAAACATTAAACAGCCCCAATTTGGAACAAGGCAGGAGTGGCTGGACTGGTGGGACATGATGTGCAGCCCTCAGTGCTGCTGCAAGACAGACAACATCTCCTGCATGCCACAACAGCCTGTACAGAGAGTCGCAGAGACAACCCAAGTGAACTGGAAAAGGCAGAGGAGTCTGTGCTCATCTTCTGAGCACAGGGGGCTGCAGGAAGGACAGGGAAGCAAAAACACAGGGTGGGTACTGAGGCTGAAAGAACAGCAGATAGCAGATCAAGTCATCCCCCCCCGCACCACCGCCAAGTCTGTACCGTAAGTCCCAAACTCTGTGGGGCTGGCTCCAGGGTAAAAACTAGGGGCACCAGGCTGGACTGGGTACTGTTGGGTCGGAACGACGTATGTGGAGCGACCCTGCAACATGGGAGAAGAAAGTTACCTCCTCTAGGGAACATGAACGTACCCCAAAACCACCAACATCCTCCCAAACCTGCCTGTGAACCAGCTGGGTGTCAGGGCAGGGAGCAGTATGAAGGCAAAGTAAGCACCAGTTGACTTGGTGGGCTGCTACCCAACACTGCCAGCTGCCTCTCTACCCACTCAAACCAGTGGATGCTCAGAGAGCCTGGGGGACCCCTTCCACCCTCCCTCCCAAAGCAGACCTGGGCTACACTCAGGCAACACCCCCCCCCACCAGTGCCCATACCAGTGCCCTCCCACAGAGCCCAGGACACGGCCCTCACCTGTCCAGGAATGTAATAGGCTCCTTGGGAAGGTGTGTAGGATATCTGGGAGGGTATCATCATCACCTGGGAAGCAGCCGGATACACATGGGCTGGAGGGCCGGGCCGGGCCGTTGTGTTACTCTGCACACGGGACGCGCTGGCGGGAGGCTGCGCCCTGTTCTGGTAGAAATGCTTGGGGAGAGACAGGGCACAGCGTCAGGTGGAGTGCCAGCACCCTGGCCCAGCGCTGGCACGCCCAGGGTGGGACACCCCTCCCGGCCCACACCGTGGGCAGCAGCCCGGCAGTGTGCATCACCCCGTGCAGGGGAGAGGAGAGACAACCCCCCCCCTCCCCTGACAGTATGCGCAGCCCCGCCCCTCCCCCAATCCCCCCTCCCCCTTGCAGTGTCCTGTCCCCACGCACCTGCGGGGCCACCTGGGTCCACCCAAGCCAGCTCATGCCCGGCACAGCCGCCTCCCAGCCCGACCGGGGCCGGCAGCTCCAGCGCCCGGAGCCGGCCACGGCCACACGCAGCTCGGTGGCAGCAGGTCCCGGCGTGCTTCACACCGGTTCCCGGAGCTCGCACTGAATGCTGGGATCTGTAGTCCCACCATGGCGAGCCACAAGGCCAGACAGCCAGGGCTTGCGGGGCCAGCTGCTCCCCATCTCCCTCACTCTATAGAGTTCATCCTTCCCCACATCCCTCCTCCCGCCCACCCCCCGGCCCCGCCCCTGGCTTCTTTGCTGGGCAGGAGCATCCCGGGAGCAGCAGCTCGAGCCCAGCAGTGGAGCAGGCAAGAGAGGGTCCACACACGCACCCCAGGGCAAGGAGAGAGCATTACCTGAAGAGACCTGAATCCTCCCTGTTAGCAAGCGCACGCATACAGAGGGAAAAGGGGGAAGAGAGAGACACCAGTTACCTGCACTGGGACAGCGCTTGGCATAGAGTGACTGGCAGAGTACAAGATAGGAGGCTGGGGAGCCCTTTGCCCAGTACTCGCATCCAAAAATCCACTGGGGTTCCCTGCAGGGACCCCTGCAAAGGGCAGCAAAGGGTACAAGAGCTCCCAGCTGGCACAGCCAAAGGACATCACCAAATCTGTTCCCAGCAGCTCCTCTCCATTAGAGGGCTGATGGAGGTGAAGAGACTTGCACGGCACCACAGGGCCTTGGAGACACCCGCAAAGTGGGGAGGAAGAAGAGCATGAGGAAGGGTACAGGCAGAAGCAGCAGCTGAGGTTAGCACAGGCACAGCCACATGCTGCAGGCTTCATGCAAGCAGGAAACTGGGAAAGACACTGCAGGGAAACACCCCCACCCCTCTCAAAGTCGAGCAGGTGTCCCCCCAGACTAGCTTGTCCTCCATCTCTGGGGTTCCCACATTCTCTGCTGCCCCTTCATGCCATTAGAGTGGGTGTTTCTGTACAGTGTCCGGGCAGGGTGCTCAGCATGCGGGTGCGGGAAGCGGGTTAGTACCTGCTGGTGAATAGCCCGAGGCCCTGCTGGAAACTGAAAGGAGGAGAGGGAGGTTTGGGGCACAGGAGGAAGGAGAGAAGAGCAGTCACTCGGTGGGCATCCCTGGCCAGAGGCATCTACCCCCCACCCCAGGGCTGGGAGGTCCCCAGGCAGCCACTGTTGTCTGGATTGTGGGCACACACTCCCTCACAGGCACACACCAGACCCGAGGGGCACCATGGTGCTCCTCAGACCCCCAGGCACCTCAGCAGTGGGGGCTGTGTGACCAAGAGGCAGAAAGCTGCTGGATGCCCCATCACCTCTTCCAACCCATGTCAAAGTCCTTACCTGGCGCGGCTGAGAAGGCGTATTCATTTGTGAGGTCGGTGCCGGGTTAAAAACCACAGGTGCCGTCTGACCAGGTGGGAACGTCGGCTGGAGGGAGGGAGGGAGGGAGGGAGGAAGGAAGGGAAGGAGATGGCACCAACACCCCCAGCACAAACTGAGGCAGCAAAGCCAGGTCCCCCCACCCTGAAGGGTATGGTTACCTGCGGCAGTCCAGGAGAAGGGGCAGGGTGCGGGGCTGTCGGGGCTCCTCCTGTGGGCTGTGGAGCTTTGTTCATTTCATGGGGTTGTGCATAAGGATCCCCTCGCTATCTGCGGGGACAGGGACAGCAGGCATAAGCCAAAGGTGGGCAGCACTCCAGGCATCGTGGTCATATCAGCCCCCAAAATGGGGCATGTCCAGACCCCAGCATAAAGCCAGACACCAGCCAGGACCCACAGAAGGCATTACACCAGGGCACAGAGTCACAGCCACCCCCTCCTACCCCCTAAGGCACTCAGCCCAGGCTTGTCCCCACACCCTGCAGAATAGAGCCCCCCACTCTGCCCCAGACCCAGCTGTGCGCACAAGCAGGATTGACCTCCTTGAGGAGACACCCCAGAGACCAGCTGGGCACTCTACACAAGCATGCACTTGTGCCCGTGACCTGCCACAAGCACCCAGGCCACCACCAGCTCCAGGGGGCTGGGTGGGCCGGCAGCACCCCGGCGTCAGCCAGGCCCGTCTCCACCCCAGCTGACCTACTAAGCGCTTCCCCCGGCTGGCCAAACCTGTTCCTGCCGGTGGTGCCAGGTACCCAGTGCACACCACAAACGCCTACCAGGGAGTGCAGGGAGCAGCTCCTGCATCCCCCCCATGCGGCAAACACTCCTGACAGAGGGATCCCACAGCCCCCCACCACCACTGGCACCCAGGAAGCCTAAACACCCTCCTGGCTGCCCTGGGAGGAACTTGGCAGCTGGTGCTGCTCTCCCCGCCCCAGTGCAAAGGCCACTGGGGGAGGAAGGAGAGGTAGTGCCCCCCACCCTAAACTCTACTGGGGGTCTCCCCACACCCCATGAGCCTACAGCCAGACAGGGTACCCAAGGGAGCAGCTGCAGTGGCTCCTGTATCCTGATTCCTGGCCACATTAGCCCTGCTGTGGGACAGTGCCAGGTGGGCCCCACTGGCACCCCCGGGAGGCCACTGGGTGCCCAGACCCAGCCTCCCTCCTCTGGGCCATACCCTGGCATTGGGGGTGCGACCTCATCACAGGAGTTCCACCCAACCACAACCCCAATAGAGATGGGTCCTGCTGAGCCTTCAGCACACCTCCTGTGCTCCCCTCAGACACCAACTCACTGCAGACCCAAGTGCCCAGTACGCCTGCCCAGCCCCTGGATGCAGCAGCCTGAGCCCTCTTAGCTTGGCCTTGGCACCAGCCAACCCACATAAAGGGGGGAAGAGGGAAATGCCACACAGGGGATAAAGACGTCCTGGGACAAACCCAGCCCCTAAGCACCAGTACAACAGGGAGAGCGCAGGATACTCACCCCCCCGCGGGAAAAATCTGGGCCGGCTGAGCGGGCCTGCAGAGACCGTTCATCCGACTGACTTGGAGAAAGGAGGAAAGGGGAGAGACTGATCAGCCCAGGGGCCGCGGGGAGCCCAGCCCGGGGCCCCACGCTGCCCCCTCTCCGGCCGGCCCGGCGGGCAGCAGTTCCCGTCGGGTGGTGTTTTGCAACAGTAAGCGCCGAGGCCGCTGCCTCCCCCGCGCCAGGAGAGGCCGGGCCTGCGGCCTATGCTAGGCCCGTAGCCTGGGCAGGAGGTCTCTGCCCGAGTCCGGGCTCTGGGGGAGCCGAGAGGCAGGGTTCCGCGGCGGCGCAGGGGAACAAGGCCCGGGACTCTCCGGCGACAGAGCCTGACCAGGCCGCAGCGCAGACCGGGGAGGAGCCGGCCCTGCCAGGCCCAAGCCCAGCCTCGCCCCCAGGCCGAGGCGACGGCCCGGCCGGCTGGCGCTGCCGACTCCGTCCCAGGACTAGTGGCCAGGGCCCAAGGCATTGGCACCATCTTGGTGGCAGGGCGGAGGGAACCGAGCCGGCGGGGCGCGGCGCAGAGCCCGGTGCGGCATCCGGCGGCCCCGCCCCCCCCACCCCCCACCCCCCCCCCCCCCGGCCGCGGCGGCGGCCTCTGCCAAGGACACGTGTCACTGGCGGCCGCCGCCATGGCCCGAGGCCCCACCGGCACCAGCACAGGCGGACGGGGCGGGGGCGGCGGGACACGCACCACGTGCGGCGGGAGGCCTAGGCGGGCGCAGCGGCGGGAGCACGTGCGCGGCGGCGGCGGGGCGCACACCGGCCGGCACGTGGGGGCACAGAGCGGAACGGAGTCGCGTGGGACCACCGGGGCGGCGGAGGACCGGACGGGGCCCCTTGGGGAGCGAAGCCAGACAGAGGCCGGACAAGAGGAAGGAAGGGAGAGGGTGAAGGGGTGGTTGTGGTGGGGGAACCGGCGGCGACGGTGGGGCGGCGCCCACGTGGTGGCGGTTGAGGCGGCGCGGCCCAACGGCGCGAAGCTCGTGGGGGGGCGGCGCACGGACCGGTACCGGTACCCCCCTCCCCACCCCCCACCCGCCCCCCCGCGGCGCGATCCCGCCCCGCCCCCGCCCGTTACCTTCAGTCTCCTTCAGCGCGCGCGGCCCGACGCAGCCGCAGCGCAGCGCAGCACGACCATTTCCGGAGCCGCGCCGCGCGCAGGGGCGGGGCCGGGCCTCGGCCGCCGCTGGGGAGGGGCGCGGAGGGGCGGGGCGCCGCGCCTGAAGCCGCTCTGGGCAGCCGCCCCGCCGCACGTGACGCCGGCGCCGCATCTCGGTCGCCGCTGTCACGTGCGACGAGGCGCGCGCGTAACGCCCCCTGGCGCTTCACGTCACGCCCCCCTCCCTTGGCGGGCCACGCCCACAGCGGCCGCTCTCCGCCCGCTCGCCCAGTGCGGAAGCACGTGCCTCCCTCCCCCACCCAGCACCGGCCGGAACTGGCCCACATCCAAGACCCGGCCTCACGCCGACCTGCACCCACCCAGGACACAGCAATACCCTTACCTGCATCCCCCGGGACCCAGCATCATGCCGACCTGCACCCACCCGGCACCCAGCAGCCACCTCAGCCTGCACCCCTCCAAGACCCAGAAGCCACCTCAGTCTGCACCTACCCAGGATCCATCTAGCATCAGCACTCCAAGGGCAGCGTCCAGGACCCACACCCATCTGCACTCACCCAGGACCTGCATCCATTGGCTTCAACTCTCACACCATCCAGCAGCGCTCAGGAGCTGCAACTACTCAGGACCCACTCCACCCCTCACACACCCAGTGGGACATAACCTACAGGACAGAACACGTTACCCTGCACCCTTCCCCCTCCCGCTGGGACTCAGCACCCCATACCCATCCCAACCTCAACGCAGTGCCCCTACCTGGGACAGCCCCTGCACAGCTGTAGGACTCCACCCCCCCCAGCCCCAGCCCCAGCCCTCCAGCTGTGGAGAGACAGAGCAGGACACATACCCTGACAGTGTTGGAAACAGGACAGTTTACCTCTTTCCTAAAAATAGTACTTCATGGCCTCCACCCTAACACCGAATTTAACCCTGATGCCAACCCCAGAGCAGCACCAAACACCAGAAGAGCCCAGCACATTCCAGGCGGAGGTACAGCTGAAGCTTGGGAGCCCCCACCCAAGACCCCACACAGGACTGAAGAGGGTACCAGCACAGGGGGGAGGGGGGGTTGCATGCTGCAGGCACAGGAGGGAGAAGTAGGTACTCTTGAGAGGATTGGAGCGCAGTACCAGGAAAGTAAGGGCAGCATAGTTTATTTCCTTGAGTTCCAGTAACAAAAACAGACAAAAACAATAGACTAGGTTTCCCCCCCATCCCAAATCGCCTACCCACCCCCCAGCACCCCCCAGCTCAAACATCATAGTTGGGGTTCTTGCGTAGGATCACAAATCCCTCCAGGATGGGTGTCACAGGCACATGCTCCTCAGTGGCCAGCTCTGCTCTCTCCCCATGCGCCAGCAGCACTGGTGTTGTGTGAGTCTGGAAGCCGGTGATGGTTTTGGGCTTGCCCGCCTGGCCTACCACATCCACAGCCTATGCGAGAAGAGCAAGGTAAATGCTGGGGCCACAGAGAGACAGGGGAGCACCCCATCCCTGTCTCTGGCTGCTCCTTACCTGTCCCACCCGAACTGACACAGGCAGAGGTCGCAGCTCCTCATCAAAGGTGACCAGCATGCGTGGCTGCATGGCAGCAACGAGACCATAGAGAACGTAGTGGGACTTGCCCAGTATAACTGGAGAGGAGACAGGAGTAAAGGGGCTAAGCAGTGCCCACCCTGTGGGACAGAAGGGTGCTGGTGGGGGGGGGAAGCAAGCCCCCAGTACTCACTATTGCGCACATCCAGGAAAGACACAAGGACAGTCAGAAGCCCAGCCACAGCCACCTGGCTCATGAGTTGGCGATCACTGTGGTAGGGGCACAGGGTAAGCGTCCCTTTGCCCAAGTGGGTCAGGCCCTGGTGTGGCAGGAAAACATGTGAGACAGCAGTGGAGCAATGCCTGGGATCCCAGCCCTGCCTGTCAGGACAGTGACAGCCCCAAGACACCACTCCCCACCCTACATCCCCTACAGGGACCCCAGGGTTGACCCTTCCTCAGCATCAGTGGCAAGAGCAGGATCATCACCTGGGCTAACCGCACCATGAAGAGGTTATTGGGGTCCTTGGCATGGTACTGGGCGAGCTGCCGCAGCATCGCTGCCAGGCGAGCGTTATTGGTACCTGTGGAAGAGAGGGTACAGACAGGGAGGTACATGGCTCAGGTCTCTCACCTTACTTCTGCATGAGACCAAGTCCCCAAGGCTTACCACTTCCCACCATGCCCATGGCAAAGATGGAGTTGTAGGAGACCTCGGGGTCAGCATCATGGGAGAACTTGCTGAGGGTGTCAAGGATGTTGAGCCGGGGGTTGGAGACCGAGATAAGTGCCAGGGCCAGGGGCACAGCACGGCGGAGGGTGGGCTCCCCATAGCGCAGCTGCACAGAGGGGAAATGGGTGTTAGACCCAGCTTACCAAGGGCAGCAAAGTCTACAGATATGGGAGGCAAGACCCAGCCTCTATTCCCAGGTCCCTCCCCAGCTCTGTGCCGTCTCCTCAGTGTCACTCACCAGATGGCCAAATGTGCGCAGAGCCATCTCAGCCCCAATCTCCTCACCCATGGCAATGAGCGCAATCCCCAGCACTGCTACACCCTGTGGGGAGACAGGTACTGAGCACCAGGCAGGAAGCACCCACCCCAAAACCCAAGTTCTCATAGCCCCTGCTCCCAACCCTGAGTCCAAGCCAGGCAGGGAGAGCAAGGGATGCTGCTGGGGGCTGATTTGCACATGGGTCCCAGCCCACATTTCCCCACCTGGTGAGCCCCCATGTCAGCTGAGCTTTCTTTCTTCTCCTTCTCCTTCTTGTCCTTTTTGTCCTTGTCCTCCTCTTTCTCCTTGGAGTCAAAGTGTTCACTGCAGATGTGCAGGAGCTGTTGCACCTTCAGGACATTCCCTGAACCTGAGGGGAGAGCAGAGGGCCAGGATCAGCAGCAGAGGGCCTGGGTCCTACTCCTGCCTCCCCCACCTTGATCAGCCCTGCTCACCCGCATAGGCGCAGATGTCCACCAGAGTGTTGGCGAAACTGCGGAACGGCTCCGAAACCACCTCCAGGGCTGCCAAGATGGCTTCAATCGCCTCTCCCTTTCCTGGCAGCGAAGGCATGGTAGTTAGAGCACAGCAGTGGATGGATGCTCCCACCCCACTGCCCAAAGTGAGCTGCTGGCACTGCCCAGACTCACCCAAGTGGTTCAAACCCAAGCCAAGTGGCAGCCACCGGGCATATGTATCCTTCAGCTCTGTCTCTGATTTCTCCATGATGGTCTGGAGGATGGTTGAGGTGACATCCCCATTGCAGGAGCCCACTGATATCATCCCACAGGCCAAGGCAGTCACACCAGCCACCTGGGTGAAGGAGGGAAGGAGACATGTTGTGTATGGAGAAAGCACACAGTGAGCTTGCCCACAGCTCAGGGCCAGGTCTGCCCAGTCCTTCAGCTGTCCAGCCTGAAAGAGCACTGGGTACCCTTGGTCCCCATTTTGTGCAAAAATAATGGCTGCGGTGAGACCTTATGGTTTCCCATCCTCCCACATCTGCTGCAATCCCATCATGGGAGCAGCTCAAATGGGAAAAATAGGTTAATGCTCTTCTGGCACAGCACTGAGCAGGAACATGTAGCCTTGCTCTTGGTGCCTAAACCAGCTTCAAAACATCCCCTCTGTGTCCCCAGGAGCTGCTGGGGACTGGATGGGGAAGCAGGAACCTCAGGTGCACCCTGTCTCACTCCCTACCTCCATGCTGGACTTGGAGTCTCCCATCACAGGTAGCAGCAAAGTCAAGACATCCTCGCGATTGGAGCCTGCATATGCCAGCCCCAGCCTGTGGAGAGTCCAGGGGAATGTGAGAGGGGAGCATGAGAGGGGATTACACAGCATAGCCTAGGGAGGCAGGGACAGGCCCTTACCCAAATATGGCTCCAATCCTCATGGTGTTACTGTTGTGGAGGACATAGTCGGAAAGGAGGGCCAAGGCAGGGTCACACTCATTCCTCACCCCTGAGTTGACAATGCCACAGGCCAGGAGGGCTCCTGACTGCAAGGCAAAAGCACCATGACACACTGGTTAGCAATGCACAAAGCTTCCTGACTAGCCAGTGACTATTGTAATCCCACACATTACACCCACTCCCCAGGACAGGCAAGTTGGTACCAAATAATCAAGGACCCTCTAGATCCAGCTAAGCAGTCAAAAGCTTGTAGCTCTGTGACAAGAGGACCCCAAGGGTGCCTCAGGCAGTCCCCAGGAGTTCTGCACCTTTCTGTAAGGCACTGAAAATCCTGGTCACAGGGCATCCAAACCCTCTCCAGGCACGAGCTGACCAAGGCCAGGCCAACCACTCCCTGAGCCAGCTGCACACCCAGACCACAGCAGGGCTGCTCCATGCAGCCATAGA
>JAOEGS010008132.1:12796-38250 GCA_025447755.1 Corythornis vintsioides
AGGACCTGTCCCACCACCAGCAGAAAGGAGAAGCCCACATCTACAGAAGTCAGCTAGCTCTGTTCCACATCAGGTCAAAGACCACAGGCACAGTCTGCCCACCTCAGGTTACAGAGCTTCCAGGCTGCACTAGCCCGGAAGTACCACACAGCCCCAGGAACCCCTCACAGGCAGGGGAAGGAGAGGACACAACACAAGAACTTACGGTTATTTTCCAGATGAGTTTTGTAAATATCGTCTGGTACTTTGGGCTCCATGATGTCCAGCTACAGAGACGAGGGAGAAGGAGGTTACCTCCCAGCCAGCACATCCCAAGGCAGATGCCCTACAATAGCAACCTCTCCAGGAGGTGCCTGGCCAAGATTGTAGGGATGATGGATCTCTTCTCAGATCTTGCCATTGAGTCTGGCAGTCAGGGCAGCTACAACTGGAGGCAGCACAGGGCTCTTCTCCCACCTAGAACACTCACCTCTCTGGCCAAGGCCAGGAAGTTGCTGTTGAGCTGGACATTGGACATGATCTCGGTCAGGTCCTCATATTCCTCCACATCCTCATTGAGCTCCAGGAATACCCCATGGCGGCCCAGCATAAAGGCCATCTGCTTCTGAACAACTCTGCGCAGAGGGGAGAGGTTTCACAACTGTCCAGACTTCAGCCAGTCATAGCATAAATATATGTTCACCAAACAGTAAGCAAACCAGCCCTGTTCTACAGGTACACAAGAGCAGCCCAGAGACAACTCACTCTTGCCTACCTCGATTTCAGGAACAAAAGTCTCAATCCAAACCCTTAAGACGCCTCTGGTGGTGGTAGGATCCAACCCAACAACCCAACACCTCTGCCCAGATGAGGAGCTGCGCCCCATCACAATGGGCAAAGGGCCCCAGAAGTAAGGGAACTAGTCTCTACTTACACATCTTTGCAGGAAGTGAAGATGTCCTCCACCAGCTCCACATCATTGAGCATCAGAGCCAGGCGCAGGGCTTCAGGGTAGCGGTTGAACTTGCGGAAGATGCCCAGGGCACAGCGCAGGAGAGCCGAGTTCTCGGGCTCTGGGACATAGCTTACACAGCTTTGAGCAGGGGAGAGACATGAAGGTGATGACCACGTCAGGCATTCTCAGCCCATGAGGGAACAGGGCCCCTCCAGCACCTCAGCCTGCCAAGCCCCCTCACCTGGTCAGGTAGAGGCATACTTTGGAGTAGGCATTGTCATCAATGTACTTCTCCAGCATGTCCATCTGCTCAATCTCCATGAGCAGGTCGCAGGCCTCATGCTCTGCATTGTGGGCCATGTTGTAGGGGACAATCTCTTTGACCAGTGTGAGAAGTGTGTCCCTCTGAGCCTTGTCAGCCTCATCAATCTCCTGCCACTCCTTGGCCACTTCCCCTGCCAAGTGCCTGCAGGGGCAAAGGGACATAATCGTCAAGGAAACAAGCTTCACCCAGGATCAAGGATGTGGAGCAGCTGCTGCCAGCAAGCAGGGCTGTGTACTGTTTACAGGGGCTCCACATTCCTGTCAGAGTTTATAGGGGACAAGCCCAGAAGATGGATAAGGTTAAGGTCAAGAGATTAGAGGCCACAGCAGGAAGATCTCTGCAGGTAGCAAAGCACTGTGGAGAGAGGACAAGGTGACACATGTAGGAGTGACAGGAGCAGCTAAACACAAGCCCAGCAAGTTGGGACACCTCCCAGACAGGCCAGAGTCGAAATCACTCAGGGAAACCCCCCAAGTCCTTGTGCTTCCACAGGTCCTCTGCCACCCAGGTTTACCTCACGTATTCATGTCCCCAAGATGCCAGCTCCTCCTGGGAGCCCACCAGACGGTACTTCAGACACTCACGCTCCCCGCTCATGGTCATGGCCAGAACAGAAATGATGTCTGCTGCAAAGCGCTGGGGAAAAAGTACAGAAGTCCAGACACACACTGGGCACAGGGAAGCAGGGGAAGCCAGGGGACACAACACCCTCCCTGCACCCACAAGGTGGCAAAGGTACACCCTTGGCAAGTTATAATCCACTGGAGCAAGTCACAGGCACTGACGTTAGACCATGGGGTCCAGAGGACTCTGTGATCACCTGCCCCAGCACCATCCACCCAGCCTTGTGAGATGGCAGGACCAAAAGCCTTTACCTTGTTCTCTCCTGGAGCCATGTTCTCATAGATCTCTTTCAGCTTGCCATAATGAGGCCGTAGGAACTTGAGGGGTTTGGGAACTGAGGTCATGGAGGTGGTGGAAGAGCGGATCTGCCTCCGCAGCTCCTCCAAGGCTGGGCGATAGAGGGATGTATCTTTCTCCTGCAGAGGGAAGCTGCTTGTCAGGGAATAGGGGGGCTACTTCCTGCACTACCACCCCTCACCCCAAATACAGCTGAGGCTCTGAGCAAAGCAGCTCCCCAACCCTGGGATGCTTCCTTCAGGCAAATGCTGAAGAGGGAGGGCACAGCAGGGCAGAAAGTCACCTGTACAAGAGGGAGGCAGAGGTGCTCTTCTCTCACTCTGCTCCTCCACAGCTCCTCCCTGTGGGGCCCAACACAAACTTACCCCCAGGCGCTCCACCAGCATCTCCAGCTCATCCTGCAGTTGTTTGTCTTCCTCCGACTACCAAAACGCACCAGAGAAAGTGGGGTTAAGGGCACCCAGTGGAGACACTCCCAGTGTGACAGAAATGAAGGTCTGACTCCAAGCTTCACAGGGACTGGGACAAATGACACCCCTCCCCCATGATACCATCCTGACCTAATGCTCCCATTAACAGCGACAACTCCCTCCCCCCATCCCGCAAAGAGACCAGGGCAAGATGTACCACTCCCATTACCCTGGGCTGTATAGAAACACCCCCCCAGAGAGAGGCATGGTGGGGACAGCAGCCCCCGGGGACCCCCAACACCAAGGCCACTCCCATGGAAAAGAGGGGACTCCTCCACAGTCACACGCGTACCCCGCGTCGACCACGGAGCAACCCACCCCAGGGCAGGGAGCATTCGGCTGAGTCACGCAGGGACCCCCAAGACACCACAGACCACTCCGGAGGGAGCCCCCTCACGCCAGTGACGTCACGCGCCCCCGCCGCCGGGAGCCCCGGGAATGCCACAGGCGCCCTCAGAGGGGTACCGGCCACCCCAGTGACGTGAGGTTACGTCCCGCCCCACCGATGACGCAAGGCCGGCCGGGCCGTGACTCAGCGGCGGCCCGCGGCGCGGCGGCGCTCACCAGCTCCTGCTCCTTTTCGGGCCCCACGGGTTGTTCCCGGCGGTCCCGGCCCCAGGGCGGCGTGGGCTTCTCGTCGCCGCCAGACCCGGGGCCGCCCTGCAACCGGCTCTGCCCGCCGCCGCCGCCCGCGTCCATGGCCGCTCCGACGCCGCAAACGCCGCTCTGCGCCTGCGCCCCGCGCGCAGCCAATCGCCGCCCGGCGTCGTCGTGACGACGGCGCCGCGCGTCGGGAGATTGCGGATTTGGGTAGTCAGAGCTCCTGGGTTAGGCTGCTGTCGGTTCAAGTTGCCGCGGGTTAAGGGACCCCTGGGGTCGCAGGCCCTTGCTGACTGACACTTCCGGTGTCAGGGACATCCGGGGCCAGAAACCCGCGGGATCTGAGGCCCCCGTGGTCAGGGTTCTACGCGGTCACAGACTCCACGGGTAAGAGACCTGTGGGTTGACAGACCCACAGAGCCCAGGACACACAGGGTGACGGACCTGCAGGGCCAGAGACCTGCAGGTTCACAGACCTGAGGACTCACATACCTGCCGAGTCAGAGACTGGCAGGGTCACACATTCCCGGAGTCAGGGACTGCAGGGTAACAAACATGGGGTGACATACCTGGGGGCTCACACTCCCACAGGGTCAGAGACCCCCCAAGTTCAGGGATGTGTGGGGTCAGAAACTCTGCAGAGTCAAGGACCAGCAGGATCAGAGACACACAAGGTCACAGACCTGTGGGATGACAGAACCCCAGGGCTACAGACTCCCCTATGTCAGAGACCTCCAAGGTCACAGATCCACACGATCAGAGACCCATGGGGTCAGCTACACCTGGGGTTACAGACACACAGGGTCAGTGATTCTGGGGGAACATAAACCTGTGGGGTCAGACCCACCGAGCCAGAGATCTATGGGCTCTGAAACCAGTGGGGTCAGAGACTCTGAGGCTCACAAACCTCAAGTGTCAGAGACCTGCAGGGTCAGAGAGATGCCCTGAGTCACAGACTCTCAGGGCAACAGACCCATGGAGACAGAGACCCTCAGCAATCAGAGACGTGCTGGGTCACAGACTCCCGGGGAGACAGACCCACAGGGCCAGAGACCCTCTGGGTCAAGTACCCGCAAAGACACTGTGGGGTCAGAGATCCCCAGTGTTACAGACCCACATATTCACAGATCCCTGGAGGCAGTGATCCATGGGGTCACAAACCTGCAGGAACACAGACCTGCAGAGCCAGAGACTCACAGGATCAAACACCCTCAGGGTCAGGGACCCCCGGGTCAGCTACCTACTGAGACACAGACCTGTAGAGACACAGACACATGGAGTCAGAGACCCCCGGGGTCTGGGACCCCTGCGTGAAGGACTCACAGAAACACAGATCTACTGGATCAGAGACCCGCGGTGTCATACAGTCCCGAGGTCATAAATCCGCGGGGTCACAGATTCGGGAGGTGACAGACCCAGGTTATGACAGACGACCGTGGTCAGTGACTCGCGGAGTCACCGACTCGCCGCCCGCGCCAGCATGACGACACCGCCTCATCCCAGGAGAGGCGCTGCGAAGGGCGGGGCGTGAGGCGGGGCGGACACACGTGTCGCGATGCTGCGCAGCGCCGAGCACCGGCAGCGGGACCGGCAGTGGGGATGGCACGGCACAGGCTCAGCCCAGCCCAGCTCGGGGCTCCAGCACTGCTGGGTAACGCTGGCACCCGAGGACCCGAAAATCTGCCACTCTGGCAGAGGGCACCGGTGCCACTGGAGCAGTGGGTAGCACTGCCTCCTCCAGGCACCCTGGGGGACATCTTCCTTCCCTCATCTTCGCCCCGGGCAGCATCCCGGGATGTACTTTCTGGGAACCCCCGGGCAGTGGATGCGGTGCCACCAACATTTTTCAAGGCATGGCCGCCACACATACCCAGGCACCCCCATAGCAGCTGTGCACCCTGCATCTCAGGGGTTAGAGGGGAGTCTATCCGGGCATCTGCACCCGGATACACCCACACCCTCCTGGCAGTACTCCGGGCACCAGGCGGGTTACCTGCAATGACACCTTGTCCCGGGCAGGCAGTCACACGGGGCTGGGAGGAACTGAACCAGGGTGTGAGGCTGTGCGCACAGCTGCCTCCTTCCCCTTGCTCACCAGCACTGTGGTGACCATGGCTGTGTGCACCTGCTTGTGTCCGACCATGTCACACTGAGTAGTGGCACAGACCTGCAGGTCACCTTGGAGTGCCTCATGGTACTGGGCAGGGTGTCAATCAGTGTGGATGTGCGTGCATCCACCTGAACATGTGTCCAGATACCAGGGCACGCTGGGCTGCTGTGGCCGTGCATTGCTACCACCCCGCTGCTGGTGCTGATGCCCAGTGCCAATGTGCCACTATGAGCACCATGCTGCCGATGCCAGTGCCCCTTTCCAGTGTGACTCCCCAGGTAATGAAACCCAGTGCCAGTATGTGTGCATCAGCGAGACCGTGCCTGTTGTGTGCTCCCAGGTGCTGCTCCCGATGCCAGTGCCAGCCCGAGTGCTAGTGCTGTGCATCCCTTACTGGCGAGGGTACAGGTGCCAGTGCGGCTGCAGTTCCCCGTGCAAGTGACGGTGCGGGTACCGGTGCTGATGTGGGTGCCGGCGCGGCTCCTGTAAGTGTGCAGCTCCCCGTGTGGGTGCAGGTGGCAGTGGCAGTACCATCACCAGTGCAGGTACCGGTGCAGGTGCCGTTGCGGGGCTCCCCCTGTGCTCACGGAGGTCACCTTGGTGGCGGGGCCGGGCCGGGTGGAGCGGAGCGGCGCGCCCGGGTTGGGCATCCGTACCCCGGCTCCGGCCATCCATCGAGGCGCCGGCCCCTGTCACCCCCCCGCTCGGTGCCTGCGAGCCGCGCTCCGCCGCGGCTCCATCCCTCCGGCGCGGCCCCTTCCCTTCCCTGTCCTTCCCTTCTCAGTCCCGCCGGCGGCGCGGTGCCCGGTGCTGGCCATGGCGGCGGCGGAGGCAGGCGGCGCTACGGCGGCAGGGGCCCGGCGCGGCCCGGGCGGGGAGTGGAGCTAGGCGGGAGGCGGCCCGGGATGGCCAGGATGAACGTGGCCCTCCAGGAGCTCGGACACGCCGTGAGTGCCGGGGGCAGCGGTGGGGCAGGGCAGGGGCAGGGGCAGAGGGAGGGGAGTGGGGTGGGGAGTGGAGGAGGGAAGACGAGTGGCACCGGTTCGGGGGGCAGAGGAGGCGGCGAAAGGGGACAGGAGGTGTCCGTGAAGAGCCCAGGAGCTGGAGAGCTCAAGGAGATGGCAGGGCTGGGGGTGCTGCAGGAGGAGGAGATGGGAGTGCCGGGAGAGCCCTGGGGGGTGAGAGCCTGGGGGATGCCACAGTCTGCATGGGGCTAGGGAAACTGGGTAGCTAGAGGGTCCCTGTCCTCCACAGTGGGGTAAGAAGGATCCTCCATACACCTACTTGGAATTGGGCAGAGGGAGCTGGGGTGCTTCAGAGATGGCCCCACAGACCCTGCTCTGCAGAGGCATGAAACCCACCTGGGATACAGTGATGCTGTTTGTAGGGTGCCCCTCAAGGCAGCAGCCCTGAAGGAAGCAGGGGCCCTGTCCCCGCAGGTCTCAGCCCCATGGAGGGGACAGGAGGAGACCTAAGACTAGGTCCTGTTCCTGCCTCGAGGGTACCAGGAGGTGCTGGGGAGTGAGTGATGATGGCTGGTGCCCAGGATGACAAGGACCACCTGGGAGGAGAGAGCATGTCGTCGAACTGGGGCAGTGGGGGTGCCCATCTGTCTGAGCTCCCACAGAATGCTGAGCTGTCCCTCCTGATGCCAGTGGCTCCTGGGAACCCACCCTCTTGTGGGGCTCCTGCCAGCTGTCAATGCCAGCCTCATGCCCTCCTGCTGTGGCAGCTCTTAGGAAAGCCCCCCTCTCTGTCCCAGTGTTGTGGTAGTAGGCAGAGCTGGGCACAGGACACTTGCTTTGCTTTACCCCCTGCTCCCCTGCTTTGCTTTCCACCCCAGCTCCTCCCTGGCACCCAAACCCAGCACTATGGGCAGCCCCAGGACATCCAGCTTAGTCTGCAGCACAAAACGAAGGGTGAGCTGCAATCCACCTGGGTGTTAACTCTGAAGCCTAAGGATGGCTCACAACCAGCAGCATTGCTGATTCTATTCCACCACAGCCTCCAGCTTTTTCCTCCCCTCCCCTCCAAAGCTGCTGGCTCAGCTCCACTTGTCTGAGTCCCTCTTGTCTGAGTCGTTGGCAGCCCTCAGAGCTGGGTGGGTGCAAACAGTCCCTACCAGGCTGCACCACAAGGCCAGGAGTGAGCAGGTCCTGCTCTGCAAGCTGACATACCCAATAGTGTTCCTACTCCCCCTGCATTGGCTCGATCCTGCACCCCAGGCACCCCAGGATGGGGCAGGAAGTGCTTCCAGATGTTTTGGACCAGTGCACATCTGCATAGAAAGTTCCAGGCGAGGGAGGAGGGGTGAGGCAGCAGCACTAGGCAACGGTTGCCTGGCAACAGGGACCACATCTCCGTGTCGATGTGGCACCTGTCGGCAGGGCTGATGCCACGGCTGCCATGGCGACACAGAGGGATATTCTGGCGCAAGCCCGTAAGCCCCCCATCAGCAGCTCTTCCCATGCTCCCCGGGGCCATCTAGGGCTAGGAACAACCTCTAGGGGAGGCCCAGGCATGTTGAGGAGGGGTCAGGGCTGCCCTGGCCTTCCTGATGGTACTTGCTGAGCAGGCACCATCCCTCACTGTAAAAGCTGGAGGGCAAGGCAGGGAAGGGGGCCAGCCACACCCACACCCGCATCCTAGCCCACTCCCTCCCTTGGCAGATGCCTGACTACAAGCGTGCCACACTGCAGGACGACGAGGGGCCAGAGCCAGCAGGGGACGGCAACACCTCTCCTGACAGCGTGGAGGTGAGGTCTTCCCTGGCCCCTCCATCCTTCCTCTCTTCATCCTTCCTGGGTCCCCTCTTTGCCCTGAGCCAGAGCCTGCCTGCAGAAGGGTGGGCAGCAGGAGCAAGGCTGGGAACCGAGCCAGCCCTGGGGATGTGCTGGGAGGCAGCCAAAATGCGGCAGAGAGTGTTCCCAGGCCACTGTCCTTCCTTATAGCTGAGGGGGCTGCCAGCACCCACCACTGGCTTGCTGGGGCTGGTGCCAGTCCTCACCAAGCCAGGCACTGAGGAGCAGTGGGGGAGGAGAGGGAGAACAGTGAGATTTGGTCCGCTGGCAGTGTGATGGCAGGTTCTGCTCCTGCCCAGGTGGGGTTCCGGAAGGGGCCAGGGCCACTGCTGAGCCGCCTGGCCTCACGCAGCCAGCTGGAGCTGGTGCTCTGCGCCGTCGCCCTCTCCCTGGCCCTGCTGCTGGGCATCGCTGTCGTCTCCCTGGCCATCCAGTACCGAAGAGGTAGGGAGGGTCCCATACTCGGGGGCTGCATGGCAGAATGGGGGGAGGGATGGGGCTCCTGCTTTGGGTGCTCTGCCCACTCTGTGCCTCAGTTTCCCTGGCACACATGCACAGCCCCAGGTATGCCTTCCCTGTCAGATCCCTCTCACAGCACATGCCTGACGGACGCATGCATCCGGGTGGCCAGCAAGATCCTGGAGGCTCTGGATGCAGAGACAGACCCATGCCAGGACTTCTACCAGTACTCGTGTGGGGGCTGGATCAAGAGAAACCCACTGCCCAATGGACGCTCCAAGTGGAGCACCTTCAACAGCATCTGGGACCAGAACCAGGCCATCATGAAGCATCTTCTAGGTGGGCACTGGTGTCGGGGGAAAGAAGGGTCATAGCCACTGGAGGGTGTCACCTCTGGGGGCAGACACTCAGAGCCCCAGCAACCCTGGGGCTGACCCATAGCCTCCTGCAGAGAATACCACCTTCAACTCCAGCAGTGAGGCAGAGCGGAAGACACAGCGGTACTACCTGTCCTGCCTCAAGGAGCAGAGGATAGAGGAGCTGGGCTCCCAGCCCCTCATGGAGCTCATCGACAAGGTGGGTGGCTGCTCACATGTGAGCAGAGCTGTCAGGTCTCAGCCCAGCATGCCTCCTGCTTGGTTCTTCACATAACCTGGGAGGGAGCAGCCCTTGGGGGTGGGCTCCATCCTTTCTTGAAGCACCAAGTCCATCTGCCATCAGATTGGGGGGTGGAATATCACTGGCTCCTGGAACCAGACCAGCTTCATGGAAGTACTCAAGATGGTGTCAGGCACCTACCGGGCAACCCCCTTCTTCACCGTCTATGTGGGTGCAGACTCCAAGAGCTCTAACAGCAATGTCATCCAGGTTGGCACCTTGGCACCATGGGGGGAGGCAGGCACCAGGAAGTTGGCACTGGGCTACCCATGCTGCTGCTCTCTCCCCACAGGTGGACCAGTCTGGGCTTTTCCTGCCATCCCGGGATTACTACCTGAACAAGACTGCCAATGAGAGGGTGAGGCTGGGCACACTGCCAGCAGCTATCAGGGGAAACCCACCATGATGGAGTGCAAGTAGTACTGGAACCTGCACCGTGCCCATTGGGTGGCACATAGCCCAGGCACAGTTCCCAGGCAGTGGGTTGGAACCCCCCCGGGGAAGTGGCATGAGCTGTGGCTGGTGCTGAGCTGGGTGTCGGGGTCCTGCCAGGTCCTGGCAGCGTACCTGGACTACATGGTTGAGCTGGGCACGTTGCTTGGGGGAGCCCCAGAGCCCACCCGCCTCCAGATGCAGCAGGTGCTGGACTTTGAAACTCAGCTGGCCAACATCACCGTGCCGCAGGCTGAGCGGCGGGATGATGAGAAGATCTACCACAAGATGAATATCGCTGAGCTGCAGGTAGGCACAGCTCTGTGAAGCCTGGAGAAACCCTCTGGGGGTGTGAGGGGGGGTTTTCCAGTGGGACACCAAGTGGGCTTTGCCTGCCCTGCTCCCTCCATAGGAGACCCTGGGCAACCCCATTCATTCTGGGACATGTTGGAGTGAGGTGCTCATACCCTTGGTCATTAGGATTTCAGGGGAGCTGCCACTCTGGGGGTGGCAGGTTGGGCAGAGTTCCCTCCTTGTCCTGAAGCATGTCAAGCACCAAGGAGGCACAGGAAGGGTGCTTGCGGGCAGAGAAGGGATCTTGGGTGATGAGGGATCTTAGAACCTTCCTGAGGAACACAGCCCCTGCCCTGAGGGATCCTCCTGTGCCAGGCAGAGTGGGACAAAGCTGTGTAAAGTGCTGGAGTGATGCATCTCTGTGTCCTCTCCAGGCCTTGGCCCCTGCTGTTGACTGGCTGGATTATCTGTCCTATGCCCTGGCCCCACTGGAGCTGGCAGACACAGAGCCCGTGGTTGTGTATGGGGACACTTACCTCCAGCAGGTCTCTGACCTCATCAACAGCACCGACAGGAGGTGAGGTGCCCGTGAGCCCCTGGCCATACCCCATTTGGGGATGTGCCCATGGCAGGGGCTCTTCAGTAGCTTGGAGGCTGGGGCATCCCCAGGGGTTGTGGTGAGCCATGGTACCTCTCTGTCTCCGTAGTGTCCTGAACAACTACCTGATCTGGAACCTGGTGCAGAAAACAGCCTCCAGCCTGGACCAGCGTTTTGAGACAGCCCAGGAGAGGCTTCTGGAGACGCTCTATGGCACCAGGAAGGTAACAGGGGGTCCCAGGACCAGCCCCCTCTGCCCTTGGGAGGCTGAGTCTCAGATGCTGCAGAGAGAACCCAGGGATCATCTTTGGGGATGGGGGTTTAGCTGCTGAGCATCTCCGCCCTGGGGAGGAGAGGGGGCAGAGGAGGGTGCTGGGGGCCTCACAGAACCCCCATCTCACTCCCACAGTCCTGCACACCCCGCTGGCAAACGTGCATCTCCAACACAGATGACACACTGGGCTTTGCCCTGGGCTCTCTCTTCGTCAAAGCCACCTTTGACCGGGACAGCAAGGCCATTGTAAGGACACTTCTGCTCCCATACCCTCCCCATTGCATCCATAGTAACCTCCCTTTCCCTCCAAAATTCCAAGGCTGGAGGGTGGGGAGCAGTGAAATGGGACCACCAGCCTCAGGGAGATCAAATCCTGCCCACCCTGTCCCTGCCCAAGGGGCTCTGAAAGGCAGGTAGCTTCATTCCCTCCCCAGGCTGAGGAGATGATCAGTGAGATACGAGCAGCCTTTGAGGTGTCCCTGGACCAGCTGGACTGGATGGATGAGAAGACCAGGCAGGCTGCAAAGGAGAAGGTGACCACAGGGAGGACAGCGAGTGGAGACCTCCCCTGGTCCTAGTCCCTTCCCATCTCACTGCCAGGGACTGTCCTCACACAGGCTGATGCCATCTATGATATGATCGGCTTCCCTGACTTCATCCTGGACAACAAGGAGCTGGACGATGTCTATGATGGGGTAGGGGGGCACCTGACTTGTGGGGAGGGGCTCTGGTTCCTGCTCATGCCAAGCACTGTGGGGGTGCCTCATGGTGAGGTGATGTCCCTATTTGGGAACCCCATTTGGGACAGGGTGTTGAGCAGAGCCACCTTGGTACCGAGCGCATCCTGGCCAGGGTGGGTGGAACCACCCCAGTGGACATCTCCTCATCCATCCTCTTCCTTACCAGTATGAGGTCTCGGAGGACTCCTTTTTCCAGAACATGCTCAACTTCTACAACTTCTCCGCCAAAGTGATGGCCGACCAGCTCCGGAAACCCCCCAACCGTGACCAGTAAGGGGGAGGGCTCAGGGAGGGGCCGAGGATGTGACACTAATGTCCCACCTGTCCCACCTCCTACACTGGCATCACGTCACAGCATGGTCCCCAGCATGGCCTGGTTAGCAATGATTCACCAGGTCCCGCCATGGGGTAGCCCAGCCTTGTGGGTCACCAACAGCGGCTCTGGCTTGTCCCCAGCACAGGGTCCCTTGGTCACAGGGTGGGGACAGCAGCACCAGCCCCGGGCTGGGCAACAGAGGGAACTGGTGATGGGAGACGGCACCGGAGGGTGCCAGAGCACAAGGGAGAGGGGACACATCACTGCCTGTCCCCTGCCCCAGGTGGAGCATGACCCCACAGACTGTCAACGCCTACTACCTGCCCACCAAGAACGGGATCGTCTTCCCCGCTGGCATCCTGCAGGCCCCCTTCTACGCTCGCAACCACCCCAAGTGAGCCAGGCATGGGGAGAGGGGGCAGCTCTGGGAGTGGGGAGTGCATGGGCTGGATCAGAGCCAGCATCCCATAGAACCTCCCACAGTCACAAAGCAAAGCCCTGAGGGAGGGTCCCTCAAGGCTTTATATGGTGATGCCAAGGCAACCCATAAAGTCCCAACAGGGCCACCAGTGTCCCCAACAGGACTCATTCCCAGTTGGGTGCCAAGTGGAACAGAGTCTCACTGGGCATCCAGGACATAGATGGGGTGCTGAGTCTGGGAGCAGGCTGCAACAGCGTCATTCCCCCACACTTACCTGGCTCTCTCCCACACCCCCACAGAGCCCTTAATTTTGGCGGCATCGGTGTGGTGATGGGGCACGAGCTGACCCACGCCTTCGATGACCAAGGTAAGAGCCCACAGGCAGCACCGCCCCTGCACCCCAGCACCTTCCTGCTCCCTCCCCAGCTCTTGGCATGGGCACAGGGTAATGCAGGCACATGAGAGTCCTGCTTTGCCGTCCATGTTATTATGTGTGCTCGTGCCCCTTGGCTGCCCTCCCCCCCGCCCCCCCCCACTATCGTCCTGTCTCCCCAGGTGGCACCTGCTGATATCTCCCCCCGGCTTCTCTGTGCAGCTTTTGCTCCATCCGCTTGGTGAGGACACGGTGTCTGCAGTCCCGGCCCACTCATCATCCTCCTCCCCGTGGGGCACGGGATGGGTCCCTCTCTCATCTGCTCTGCTTTGCGCCTTCACTGCAGTTCTGGAGCCGAGATGGGGTCAATGGGGGAATTTAGGGTGACAAGTCTAGCTTGGGACAGTGAGGATGCACTGGGGGATGGCTGGGGACCCAGGCACAGAGCTGAGCCCCAGACAAAGCCTGCCTGGAGCAGGAGCTGGGGGACACCATCTCCCCATAGCATGGACCCACTGTGCTAGGTCCCCAGATGTCCCCTGGGGCTGTCCCTGCCGCACCCCACCCTGCTTCAGGACCCCTTGCAACGGAAGCTCTGTAGGGGGCTGATGTTCCCTGGTCCCACCCCATGGCTTGGTCCTGCAGGACGGGAGTATGACAAGGAGGGCAACCTGCGGCCGTGGTGGCAGAACTCTTCCCTGGAGGCCTTCAAGAACCGGACAGCATGCATGACGGAGCAGTATGGCCGCTACACGATCCACCGCGAGAAGGTCAATGGCCGGCAGACACTGGGCGAGAACATTGCTGACAATGGCGGGCTCAAGGCAGCCTACAACGTGAGTGCTGCCATCCTGAGTAGCTGCAAACCCTCGTGCCTGTCTGTCCCTCCTCGAGGCTTCAGGGCGCCTCTCCCGCAGGCATACAAGTCCTGGCTGCAGAAGAACGGGGAGGAGAAGCGCCTGCCAGCCCTGGGGCTCACCAACCACCAGCTTTTCTTCGTGGGCTTTGCACAGGTAGGGCAGAGAGTGACGGTAGGTTCCCCATCCTCCCTGGCCCCTCGGAGTGACTCCACAGTCCCAGTCCTGCCCAGGGAGAGCTCTGAGGCCACTCCTGCTCCGGCAGGTGTGGTGCTCTGTCCGGACACCCGAGAGCTCCCACGAAGGGCTGGTGACCGACCCCCACAGTCCCGACAAATACCGTGTCATCGGCACCCTCAGCAACTCCCAGGACTTTATTGAACATTTCAGCTGCCCCCTGGGCTCCCCCATGAACCCCGGCAAGCACTGTGAGGTGTGGTAGGGATCGGGAGGGTGCTGGGGACAGATGGGAACACACTCTGCCGTGCCCGTCACCCCGCCCAGCCCTCCCTTTGCCCACGGCACAGAGCGGAGCCACTCCTCGGGTCACCCTCCCGTCACGGTTCCTTCCTGTGCACACACCGCCCGCCGCCTCGCCCCACCTCTGCCCCCCTCCCCAGCACACACAGCACCCACCGCCGCCCTCGCCCACAGCCTGGGGCCCAGCACAGCCGTCAGAGAAGCCGTAGCACCCCTAAAACGCAGCTCTGTCCCCCAACCCTGATGTTCTAGAGACGGGCACAGCTCAGCCTCCCGCCCAGTACTGCGCGTCCCGCCGGGCGGGCATGTCAGAGCGGTCCGAGGGAGAGCTCTCGAGCCGAGCCCCCGGCTGCTCCTGCCCCCCGTAACCTGCCGGAGATGGAGACTGGGGGCGACCTGGCTCCGCTCTTCTCTTGCCCCCTCCCAATCCGGCTTGGCTTCCCCATCCACCTCTGCTGGGACCAGCAGGCGTCAGCGGGGACTCTGGTGCCTTCCAGCTGTGGGTGGCTGTCGCTGAATTTATTTAACGATTAAAAGCAGTTTCCACTTACTCCGGCGGCTCCGGGTCCTCCGTGGCAGCGGGGCGGGGGAGAGGTGGGATACAGAGTGGGAGGTGAGTCAAGTGCTGCGGCGCGTGGGAGATGAGACATCCCGAGGGACGTGAGTAGGAGGCGAGACATCCCGAGGGACCGCGGGCGGGGAGAGAGAGGGAAAGTCTTACCTTCGTCTTAAAGGAGGGAAGCAGACGGGAGTGGGGGAGTGGGAAAGAGAATGGCAGCCGCAGAGCAGCCCGGGCAGGGTCGCGGGGGCAGGTCACCCCTCGACCGCAGGGTCGCGGACTGGTTGGGGACACTAAGGGCGGCTCCGGATGAGGCTAGCGGGGCTGGCACAGCCCGGGGCATTCTCTGCTGGGGCCCCAGCCTCACACTAGGGTCTGGTGTCTATGTATCCGTTCCCGGGACCATAGCCACGAAGTGGTGGGGGGGAGCTTTGTAAAGGCCGTCACCAGTTGTAGTGCAGGCCCAAGGCCCGATGGGAACAGCGGCTCTCTGCGGGGCATGCCGGGAGTTGTAGTCTCAATCCCTCCCCGCCCCGCCGCCGCGCCGCCAGCCCGCACTCCATGTCCCAGCAGGCAGCGCGGCGGGGCCATGGTCCGGGCCTAGGCGCCTCAGGCCTCGGGGGGCATCGGGGGCAGCTGCGGGGCCGGGCCGGATCGGGAGTGCCGGGCCTAGGTGGGGCTCTGGATGCTGAGCTCAGGACCAGCCGTGGGTGCAGGGCAAGACGGGCGCCTCTGGGCAAGCGGTCGGGACGGGGCTGACAGGCACTCGTGGCGGTCTGCAACCGGCCGGGATCACGGGCGGGACTGGAACTAGAGCGGCAGGGACGTCCATGCCCTAGGGACAAGGAGGGTAGCACGTCATCGCTGCCCTGGGGACAGGGGCGCTGGGACATGCCCACTCGAGGGCCGACACCGCCCTGTCCCCCAGGCACGATGCTCCCCTTGCAGGCGAGCTGCCCGACCCTGGCACCATGGATGCACCGCCCATCACGCCTGGGGAGCTGCTGTGTCTGGGATCCAGCCTCGCCTTCACCGGCCTCTTCTACTACCTGTACAAGAAGAAAGCCAGAGTCATCGCACGCATACAGGTAGCCCTGTCCCTCATATGATCTCTCATGCCCACTGTCCCATCCCTGCTGCCCTACACTGTCTAGCCTAGAGCCTTGATTTGGGTGCATTTGACTGATGACTGCAGCCTGCTACATCCTCTACTGTTGTCACGATGTGCAGGACCAAACAGGTCACGTCCTGACCAAGAACCCCACAAAACCATGTGTGACCCACACTCTGCCTGCCAGCCCATATGACCCTGCTTATGTTCACACTCAGTCCCTGCTCTTCCAGGAGGCCCCAAAGCTCCAGGTTGATGACGATTTACCAGCACTGGTATCTGCAGCTGATGGGAGATGCCTGCCTTACGTTGCCCTGGAAGGTAAGGAGACCCTGTGGTCCCATCCTGGGGACAGCAGCAGGGCTCTCTTCCTTTGGCTGTAATGCATCCATTGGTCCTTAGGCATAGTGCTGCCAGCTAAGGGTGTGCTGACCAGCCATTACCATGAAGGGCTGCAGGGTGTGATCCAGAAACTGCTTCTGAAAGAGCATCGGCTGATCTGGAACAGCTTGACCCGGAGCTGGTGAGTGGTGGGAGGGGACAGCAGGGTTGGGCTTGCACCAGTGGCTCCAGACCCCCATCCTCTGGGGTTACTTGAGAGGCAGAAAGCACCTCAGTTGAAGGCTGGAGTCCCTTCCCTCAGCTCAGCCCCAGGAGAGCAATTACTCCACGTTGTCCGCATCCCAGCACTGTGCTTTCTGCTTGCAGGAGTGAGAGTGAGCGGGTGCTCTCAGAGCAGGTCTACACTGTCCCCTTCTTGCTGGCCTCAGCAGACACCAAGGCAGTGACGCAGGTGAGTGTGGAAAGCCCGCTCCAAGCTGCCTGCCTGCCACTGGAGACAGTGTACGAGCGGTTCCAGCAGCCAGCCCACAGCTTTCGTGACCTACTGGGCCAGTACTTGATCGGGGAGAAGCCCAAGGGCATCCTGGAGACAGAAGAGATGCTGCGGGTGGGAGCCGGGCTCACAGGCATCGGGGAGCTGGCCCTGCACTCTGACGGCTCCCTGCACCTCGAGCCACCTGCCCAGGGGGGTGACTATTTCCTCTGTCTGGGGGACTGGCAGACAGTGCTGGCAGAGCTAGAGTCGGCCAGCGGGCTCTGGAAAGGGGTGGCCATACTGTGCGCCGTGGTGGGCTTGGCCGTCCTCCTGCATACCCTGCACCGTGCCTACCGCCGTGCCCGCCTCAAGCAGCAGCAGGAGGACAAGGAGCTGGCTGGGGAGGAAGCCAGGGACAGCGGGCTCGAGGACTCGTGTGTGATCTGCCTGACACGACCCCGCGAGTGCGTCCTATTGGGCTGTGGCCATATCTGCTGCTGCTTCCGCTGCTTCCAGGCCTTGCCCACCCGCCTTTGCCCCATCTGCCGGGGGCCCATTGACCGCGTTGTGTCCCTCTACCAGGCCTGAGAGCACCTGGAAGGCACCCAGGGAGGGGCAGTATGAGCCGAGCCAAGCCTGGAGCCTGCAGAAGTCTCCTTGTTTGTGTGCGCAGCTGTGCGATTGCTGTTGTGAGCGGGGGCTTCTGGTCTGTCCCCTCAGTCTTGTTTTTGCGAGCAGGGCAGTTTATCACGTCCCAGCCAAACGTGAAAGCTTGGGGGAGTTGTATTCTGCCCAAGCCAAGTCCCCTGCCCCACGCTGGGGCTTTCCATTGGCTGGCAGCTGTTTGACCTGTGCCCCTTTCCCAGTCCTGACTTACCCAAAGCCACACAGGACTTTTCCTTTTTCCTTTTTTTTTTTTCCCCCCTTTTCCAGCATGTGGCCGGACAATGGCAGGGGCAATGGCAGGACAGGTGGGACACAGTGGAGTGCAGAGACCCAATCCTCCTCCCTGCCCCACACTACTGCAGTGCCACACCATGGTGCCACTGTTGTCCTCCCCCTCCTAGTCCCCGTGTCTACAGTCACTGCCCAAACCACACAGGGACACCTAGGGATGACATACAACCCTTCACCAGCTATTCTGCCACCCAGGGAGGGGGACAGCATCCCACTGTCCCTCTCTGGAGGGCCTCTGCTTTCCTCCTGGAGCAGAAAGACATCACTGGAGTGGCCCAGAGCCTGCCCATGCCTCTGGCCCTGCTGCACCCACAGTCCTACCCAGACCGGGTGCGGGAGCAGCATGTGGTGATGTGTGGAGTGATAAAGCCAAGGAGCTGAGCTCAGCCTTGCCTATTCCTTCACGCCGTTAGGTTGGGGACTGGGGGGGGATGTACTGTTGAGCTGAGGACCCCCAGGGAGCCAGCCCAGGGAACACACCGTAAGGGGATGGCAGGGGACCCCTGCCTGGGGAACACCTCAGCATATAGCCCTGAAGTCGTGGCAGGGGGGGAAACTGTACTGTTGCCAAGGCAACTGTTCTCTTGTCTCCATGGCAACTGATCCCCTGGACCGCTCCCCATCACTCCCTGGCCACAGTTGCCCAGGAAACCTGCAGGCTCTCCTGCCTTCTGCAGCTTTGGGGCACCCAGGATCTGGGGCAGGTAGTGGGGCAGGCTACTGGCAGACCAACACCACTGGGGTCGAGGGGGATGATGAAGCACCTCCCCAGCACAGCAGCCCCCATTGCTGCCCGTTTGTGTCTGGGAGCTTGCTTGGGACAAACGTGCCCGTGTTGCCCCCCAGGGCTCACAGCCAGCTGCCATGCCCCAGAGCACCCAGTGAAACCTGGGATCCACATGCATTTGTGGGAGGGGGCAGGATTCCTGCCTCCACTCCTCCCCCCACCAGTCTCAACCCAGCCTCTCCCCAGTGCCAGCACAGTGACTGCCACACTGCAGACTGAACAGTGGGGCCCAGGCACACCCTCCCCCCTCAGAACCGGGCATCCCCCCTGCAGCAGGAGGGATTTCGGGAAGGAGATAAATACCAGATGGGAGAAGGCTGGGCTGCCAGGAACACACTCTGAATGTGCCAAGAGCAGCTGGCGTGACTGGGTGCGTGGGCTGGGAAGGGCGGGTGCTCCCACAGACTGCTCGACTCGTTCCCCAGGGCCCATCAACCAGCTGGGGACAGGACCTTGCAGCCACCCGCTCCCCTCTGTCCCTATGGTTGGGGAAACAGGGGGGCGGGGGGTACCACCATGTGCACCCCTCCTGCCATGCCAGGGCACAGCCCTACTCTATACACCCACCCCAGGTCTCTGTCATCCACAGGAGGCCACCAGCCCCACTGTGGCCTGGACACTGCTGAGCAGCCCTGCCTGGCACTGCTCTGAGTGACAGCACGACTCAACTGCTCAGCTCACCACCAGCAAGAGCCTCAGTGTGCCAAACTACTTGGCACAGGGGCTGCCCGGCCCTGCTGCAGTGCCTGCACCCCAAGACAATCCACCTGTGACCCCCTGCCCTGGAATTTCTGGTCAAGAGCAGGAAGGGGAAGCTCACAGTGCCCTGCTCAGCCTTCCGCCACAAAGGGCCTAAAAGGGACTCGGGCACCCTGCCAGTTGAACACACCCCACCTCCCCCACTTGTGGGTGCCAGCCCATGCCCCCTTCACCCCAACCCCTAAGGCTGCCAGCCCTCTCCTGCCTGCCTTCCTGTTGTCATGGTGACCAGAGATGTGGTGACAGACAAGGATAGAGCTTCACACCCCAGCAGAACTGTTTGTCCACCCAGTGGGTTGGCCTCCCAGCTTCTCTTGCTCACTCTTACCCCTGCATCTGAGTCGGGGACACTCTGTGAAGCCCCTGCCTCAGGCAGCGTGCTGGGGATAACACCATTTACTCAGGTGCAACTCTGGCATCACTGGGACCATGTCTGTGCCACAGGCAGCTCGTGTTAGGGACAGGGACAGTGGTGCCATGCTCCTTCCAGCCCCAGTTTACCTTCAGAACCCCCTTGGGAGCATCCTCTTCCCAAGGCTAGGCTGTGCACAGACAAACTCCTCTCACTAGTGACAGCCTGCTGGCTGCCTTCCCTGGGCTCACCCCAGCACAGCTGCCAAGCTCTGTGGCCATCCCCTGTCCCCCAAGACCTCATTAGGGTGACAAGGGCCATACACCCCTCAGCAGGCATGAGGGCTTTGGCTACCAGTGGCAATAGCGAAGGATGGACACATCCCTGACCTTTCTGAGGACCTTTGCCAGACCCCCACACCAGGCTCGGGATGGGTGCTCAGAGGGGGCAGCAGTGCTGGTGGTGGGGATCCCATGCTCAGTGAGACCTCACCCGCAGCCATGGCTGCTACCAGTGCAGAGCAGAAGTGGCATTTCACATTTCTTGCCAGTGCTGGGAGCAGCACAGATCAAGGCACAAGCCTCCAGGCATGCCTCTGCCACCCCCCCACCCTGTGGCACCAGCCTCATGTGACAGTGCCGATGGGCTCCTGGACCAGCAGCAGACAAAGCTCTGGGTCTGGTGGCCGATGCCTCTCCCAAGCCCTCTGGCATCCACCTGCTGCCTGCCAGGCCGCTGGCCCCATTGTTGGCATCACCAGGCAGTACTTGAGGACCACCAAGGTGCTCCCAACAAGTCCAAAGTCCACTGCCCAGGAGTCTCTGCAGAGCCTAGACAGGACCATTAGCTGCTTGCACATGCACAGGGCATTTCTCCACCATAAACCCACTTGAAGCACTGGTGACCACAGGGAAATCCCTCACCTCTATCACAGCACCCAAACAAAACACAAAACCCCAGCAAGGGTGCAGGGCTCAGGGGCAGCATCCAGCTGTGGGGCTGTGTCATGGCAGGCACCAGCGAGCCCCCAGACGACCAAGGGCAGACAAGGCAGGGCCATCTCCGTCACCAGCCTCACTGCGTCTGGGACCCTGGCTGTGTGTCCCCTGCCCAGCCCCATAGCCACCCCAGGGGGTCACAGCCAGCCTCCAGCCCTTCTGTCATCTGCAGCGTGTCCCACCTCGGGGGCTGTGGCTCAGGCTGAAAGAGCCAGGGCTGGAAGGACCACTGTTTCCTGCTCCCACAGCTCCTTCTTCCCACTGGAGCTGGCTTTGTGTTGGACAAAAAGCTGCAAATGAAGCGAGAAAGGAGATTACATGGCTGCTAAAAAGCAGATAACGAAGGTGGGATGAGAGCCAGAGGAGAGAGGGTGTGTGTGGTCCAGCTCACCATGGTGGGGTACAACCTGCACTGTCAGGGCATGAGAGTGGGGTCCCTCCTGCACCTCTTTGCCCACCTAACCATATTCAGGACCCTGGTACCAATCTATCCCCCAAACGCCTCCATTATGCATTCCCAGTAGTACCCCCGGAGAGACCGAAGAGGTGTCCCAAAGATATGCATTGCCTAGATGCCCAGCGCTGCCCTGTCCCACCTACAGCCCAGCTGTGTCGTCACAAATCCTGCCCTCCTCTCTGGAGGGTCCCTCCCACATCCCCAAACCCCATCCAACCCCACAGAGCTCCTCCCCACCCCACAGCCAAGCCAAACAGCTCTTGTGGGTGCAGGGTACTGTGCCGATACAGGCGTGGATTAAGGGGGAGGTTGTTCCCAGGGTGACCCCTGTGAAACCTCTCCCCAGGAGCCTGACAGGCTGGAAGCCCTCCTGGAGCACAACACAGGCCCTGCTCGCGTCCCACACAACCCATCTGCTCCTCTTCTCACTCACCCCCGGCCCCGTGTGTGCCATGGCCTGCCTTTCCCTGCCCACGGGCAGTAGCACATGGACTTGGTGATGGGAAAAGCAGGCCACATCTCAGCGTGGGCCTCTTGCCTATTTTCCCAGGCACTTTTTACAAGAGCAGAAGCGGTCACATGAAAAAGTTCAAGCTGGTTTGCCAGCAAAAGCAGGACTAAAAGCACTGCCTTGCCAGCAAAGTGGGCACCACTGCCCCATCCCTGCTCTGGGAGGAGACAGCAGGGACCAACACTCTGCAGAACTGGGCACAAAGGGAAAGACATGGCTGAGCCTTCCCAAAATAGACATACCTGTGCTCCTGCACAGACCAGCTCAGCTCACCCTCTTCTGCAGCACCTTTCAATGGGATCTCATGCCACTGTACTGCTGGCATAAGGAGATGGACCACAGGGCAATCTATAAACCTCCACTCTTACCTTTTCAAGACATAAAAGGGAGATTCTCATGGGGCTAGCAAGTCACACAGGACTCTGCCCTTCCTTCAATCCAGTGTACCAACACGAGCACTGGGGCCTGGGCATGAGGGAGCAGCAGTAACAGGACTGCACCATGATAGGGTGGTCATCGCCAAAAAACTGCTGCCCATCACACCATGTCCAGGAATCAGCCAGACCCTAGGCCGAGACTGCACACACAGCTCACACAAAAAGCAGAATCCTCAGCCTGAGCTTAAATAGCTCCCCCAGGCCCAGGTGACTAGGATGGGAGGTCCCAGGTAAGGCTGCTGAGGGCCACTGATGCCAATTAGTGCAATCACTGCCCTAGAAGTGGAACATGCAGGAGGAAAAGGGCCAGGGTGGGTCTGGGGCAGGGATGTGCAGAAGGGACACAAACAGGGCTCTGTGGAACACTGAGGCCACTCTCATAAATCTCTCCATGATGACTTATAGCAGGTCCCCACAGGGGATGGCCCTTCTCCTTGTCCACAGAGAGTCCCAGGGAAAAGTCAAACCATGGGGTAAGGGGTGCCCTGGGGCACAGCCCCCATGCTCACGGGCACCTGAAGAATCACACCTATGTACCCCCTTCAGTTCCCCAAAATATGTAACGGGCACAAGTGTACAAACACGTCTGCAGGGACCCACACAGGGGGAGCCAAGGGCACTGGCAGAGGCTGGGGCAGGGCTGGTGTGGCTTCAAGGGGGGACCTCAACACTCCAGTGGTGAGCTGCAGGATGGAGTGCCTGGGTGGGTGCTGGACAAGAGGTAAAAGCGAAGGGCTGAGGACAACCTGGCTGGAGAGACCCACAGTGAGAGCTGGCCCCAGGGATTCTGGGGTCTTGAGCCTGCAGGAGGCTAGGAGCTGAGAGAGGTGTTGGGGGGCATCTAGGGGATGGGAACAGGGTGTTGGATGGTCTGTCTGACATCCACTCAGTGCGCTGGGGGAGGCCCTAACTGTGCCTGGTGGTCCTCGACTGTCTGTCCTGAGGGTACCCAACTGTGCCAAGGGCTCCCAGCTCCACAAGGACACCCCGTGTTTAGGGGCACCCCCGAGTTGGGGGGACAGCGTGAGTAAAAAGCTGTGCCGGGGGGAGGCCGATTCTGCGGCTGGAGACGGGGCAGGCAGGGGCTGGGGTGGAGGGGCGGGGGGTCCCCCAATCCCAGCCGGGCGGGCACCGGGTACCAGCCGCGGGGGTCCCGGTCCCGACCGTGCCGGGCCGGGCCGCTGCGCTCCGGAGCCGCCCCCCCGCCGGGGGGGTCCCTGCTCCCCCCGGATGCATGACTTCATCCTTCCGCCCGGGTTTCCTCCCCGCCGCCGCCGCCGCCGCCGCAGACCGGCTCCCGGCTCGGCTCGGCGCGGCGCCGCTCGGCCCGCTCGGCCCCCGCCATGTCGCAGGTGCTGCCCTACGGCGAGGACAAGGTGGGTCGCTACGGCGCCGAGCCCGAGGCGGGGGAGCTGCCCTTCAGCTGTCGCCTGCAGGACACCAACGCCTTCTTCGGGGGCAACCAGGGCAAGCGGCCCCCCAAGCTGGGACAGATCGGCCGCGCCAAGAGAGGTACCGCCCGACCCCCTCCTCCTTGCCTCTGTCCCCCCCCCCCGACCCTTGATTCAGACCCACGGCATCCCCGGGGACTCCCGCATCTGTCTTGCAGCATCCCCGGCATCCCTGACACGGCTTTCTCCATCCCCAGCGCTGCCCCACGGCATCCCCAGCAACCGCGGATTTTGTTCTTTCACACCTGGCTCTGCCTCGGGACCCCCGGTTCTTCCCTGCACCGTCCCCAGCTCTGCCCCGAGACCCCCCAGTTCTGCCCTGCAGCATTCCCAGCCCTGGTTCCCGGCATCTCCAGCATTGGTCCCTACATCCCCAGCGCAGCCCCACAGCATCCCCGGGACCCTCAGATTTCGTCCTTTCATCCCTGGCTCTGCCCCGGGACCACTGGTTCTGCCCTACAGCATCCCGGGCTCTGCCCCAGGCTCCCCAAATCTGCCCTACAGCATCCCCATCGCTAGCTCCTAGCATTCCCAGGACTTGCCCCTAAATCCCCAGTTCCAACCCACAGCATCCCTGGGACCCTCGAATCTGTCCTTGCATCCCTGGCTCTGGTCACTGCATCCTTTGGCACTCCCCAGCATTGCCCCACAGCATTCCCAGGATCCCCAGTTGTGGCTTTGCATCCCTGGCTCTGCCCCACAGCATCCCTTGGCTCTGCCCCACAGCATCCTTGGCACTGCCCCCCCAGCATCCCTGGCACTTCCCCCCAGCATACCCAGGACTCCTGACACTGGCTCTTACATCCCCGGCACTGCCCCACGGCATCTCTGGGATTCCTGGCACTGGTTCTTACATCCTCACAACTGCCCCGCAGCATCCCTAGGACTCCCATCTCTGTCTTACATCCCCAGCACTGTTCACTGGCACCCTTGACACTGCCCCCCAGCATCCCTGAGACCCTCAGCTTTGTGGTTGGCACCCAGCACTACCCCAAAATGGCAGCCCCCCCCCACCCCCCCTCCCGCCAGCACCAACACCAGCGCTGTCCCCCAGGCACTGCCCCACACCCCCTCCCCATGGGACTACACTGCAGCATCCCTAGGGCTTCCCCTGGGACTATCCCCAAGCATGCCTGGGGCTGCCCACTAACACCTCTGTGAGTGCCTGCGGGGCCCCCCAGAACTGCTCAGCACCCCTGTGATTACCCCACATCCCCTTGAAGTATTGTGTCCCTGCCGCTCCTTCTCTATAAACAACCCCTGCCAGCATCACCAGAAACACCTCCCGAGCCCCATTTCTTCCTGCCACAGTGACCCCCATCAGCAGCCAGTGATGATGCTGATCAACAGCCCCCCCCCCCCAGGATTCCATGAACCTGTGTCCCATTCAATCCCTCCCCCCAACTTTACTGTCTGATGAAGACTCCTATCAGCAGCTGCCCTGTTTCCATCAGGACACAAATAAACACCCCCCCCGCCCAGCTCCCCCGGGCCCTGCACTCTGATCTGTCACCATCGATCCTTCCCAATGCCTTGGGGACCCCCAAGAATGGTCCCCACCTTCCCTGCAGCCCCCACCCCACCTGCTTGGCGAACTTCCATAGACAAACCCCCTCCTTGAGCTGCAGGGGCAAAGGGGGGAGAAGGGGGGCAGAGATGACTCCCCCTCACAAATACAACCCAGCCCTGAGGAGGAGTGAACTGATGCCTGCTCCACCTGTCCCCTCACAACGCCCCCATTGTCCCGCTTTGCGGTGGTGGTGGCTGGGTCCAGCAGAGCCCCCTGGGGCTGATGGGGGAACCATTTCTCCCTTGGTGGTCTTAGGGGGTCTGGCTGCTCTCCCAGTGATGCTGGATGATGGAAGGGGGTGGTCTGGTCGATCCACCCCCAGGGTGGTGATTGGGGGAGAGGGGGGGTTGTGGGGTTGCTGAGCATCCTGGTAGTGATGTTGGGAGGGGGTTTGTCCTCCACCCTCGACAGAGACGGTGATGAGGATGATGTGCCCAGCCAGTGATGTTGATGTGGGGGGCGGGGGTCTGTGTAGTCCTCCCCGCTGGTGATGTTGATGGGGAGGTCTGTCCATCCAAACACTGGTGCTGTTTGAGACGGGGGGGGGGGGGGGGGGGGGGGGGGGGGCTCTGTCGGGAGGGGGTGTGGGGGGGTGTCCGGGGGGTGGCATGCTGGAAGGGGGGTGT